>OX457031.1:30772104-30847104 GCA_949752745.1 Protula sp. h YS-2021 | reverse complement strand
CACATCTTCATATCTAATGGGCTTGGTGTAAGAAGGAAATCTCCTGCCACCCCCCCCCCAAAAAAAAAAATCACACCCAGAGAAAATGCAATCTATTTTGCGAACTACGGAGAAAAATCACTCTTGATTTTTGCCATGTCCGGAAAAAAATTCCAGACTCCATAGAAATTAGTTTCTTTAGGGTTTCATTCGTGTATGACATAAATCCTGTTTTTTTATCAGCAGCTGCACAAATAGAGGGATTTTCCTGTGGCATTTTCCCCGGGAGTTGCTGCGATTGCTTAATTTATGGAAAGTGGTGGTATTGTAGCCCTAATTAAGCTGCACAGCCGCAAAACATTATGAATTTCTTAGACAGTACGCCGCAGGTTAGACAGTTATTTCTTCATTCTATCAAGGAACTAAAGCATTAGGTATTATCAGCGTTAAGCACTGCAGTCATTATTTTCGGCAATACCATTCCTAAGTAAAAGCACAATCCCTTTTCTCCTAAATTCTGACCTGTATTCCACGAGAAATGTTGCTGCCATCATACGTTTCTAGGCTGGGAAACAATCGCCACACGACATTATGTTGGATAATGGATTTTCCTTTACTTAGTAAGAACAATTAATTGGTAAAAGGTAGCATTTTACCCAGGAACAGTAAATTATCCTTAGTTACAGAACATTTTAAGTACATGTGTTGGCATGAGCGGATTTCAGGCTAATACGTCTGTGAAGTAAGAGCAATGATGATCTCCAGAAAAAAATTAAAATTTTCGCACTTGAATCAATGTTCAGCAGATAAATTGTCTGAGAATTTTTTTTTCAAATCCCCTTCACATTTTCCAAAGCCCTTTCGCATGGACAGAAGCCCAGGTAATCATCCATTATAGAGACAGGTGGGCTCGGAATTTCGTGTTGCTCCCAAGAAAACTGTGATTGAACCGCGCATTGTTGAGTCCTTTTCTCTTCAACTCGTTGCAAAACCAAATACAAAACACACAACGCCCATGGGGCCTAGCGGTATTTTGAGACAAAACCTCAAAATTATAACGCAGTTACCCAACCCAGCAAACAACCGACGTCTTTTTTGGTTGAAAAAAAGGGTTGGATTTTGGTCGCAACGACTTCACAACCATATTCTGACCTATTTCCCCCAAACCCGACTTTATTCCGACGTCCAGCCGGAGGAAGAAAAAACGTAATTTTTTACATGAAAATTTTAGGATTTTGATGACGCGTCGATATTTTTCTTCCTAGATTGTAAAATTGTACATGGAAAATGCTTTCGTATGTATTTCACAACAGCAGTTGAATGATTAATTATCTATTAATTATATAACTCAAGCCAGTTTCAGGTCGGAATCCGACCTCGGTTCCAATTTCATATACAACCTAAAACCGACTTAATTCCGACGTCGGATTTAGGTCGGAACCCGACGTCATTCTGAGGTTGAAACCCGACGTCGGTTCCATTTCATATACAACCAAAACCGGCACGTCAGTCCGACGTCGAAAACGTCGAGTCACGACGTCGACCCGGCGTCATTCTGACGTCTTAATGTTTGCTGGGAAAAGATCGCGGAAAGCAAACCTATTCTTCTTGGATATTTCAGTCTTAAAAAATCGGAACCTCGGTTTTGTGCGTCTTTTTGATTAAGACAGTGAGAATCATTTGATATAGACAACACTTGGAGTGGCTACCCAGTTACTTCCCAGCGACAGGCTGGGGAGTTATTGGGCAGTCACTTCACTGTATCTATAAACACAGAGCGGGCGAATACTTGAAAAAGTAGTTCCGCTCTTTTGCAAGTATTATTTTCGGGGAATCCCCATTGGGTCTGCGGAGTAAAAAGGTATAATACACAACCGAAAAAGGTCTTATACACAGAGGTTCGCTGTTGGACAACAACGTATTTTCGTTAGGTGCAGGATATCTGTTTTGCTGCTTAAGCAGTTGGAAAAACTTGTATTTTCCCATTTGGGTGAAGAGTGACCGAGAACAGACTAATATCAATGTTTACTCACTGTGGTTAAAAAACATTAACAGGACCAACAGCTTTCTTATTGACTGAGACGTAGTGATATTTAGAAATTAGAACATCAGTCTGCAGTTTTGGAAAGGGTTTCATTTGGGAGAAGGTGGGGAGGGAGTAGTTCATAGAAAACTGAGGAACAAAAACAATAAATAGAGTGTTGTCTTACTTAGCCTTGGTTTGACGGTGTTTATGAGGCGCAGAACCGCTATAACCAGCAAAGTGCTAATACTGACCATGCCGAAGAAAAACACCACAACGCCGTCAAATAAACACGCTGAAATGATAGAAAACAACAACAAAAAAGATTGCAATAGACACAGAACGCCTATGATTTCCGTTTCGTTTCCATTCAGTAATTACTCCGAGAGACGGCAGTGCATGAAAATTTACTGACCCAGTCCAGAGTAAATCTCATAAATAATCAGGACAGGATTAAATCTATAAAATTTGCTATTATTGCTTTGCGATTTGGCAGCTTACAAGGTGGATGGACAGAGTTTCGGGGCCTTCCACCAACTACCGTACGCTTGGAAAGGCGTGGGGGTGGGGGTAGGTGGGCTGTGTTACTCTAATGCTGCAATCAGTTGCAAAGTGTATGAAGGTGGTGGGGGGGGGGGGGGGAGAGGGGGAGGAGCAGGTGAAAAATCTGATACATCTTGAAGTGTACGCAATGCGTCTGATTTGTGTGAACTAGAAACGCGCATGCTTTCAGTTCCTCTCAGGTGTCTACTGTGAGTGGCAAGTGGGTGTACGACAAGTGGCCACAGGGCTGAATGCATTTAGAAATTTATGAAAATCATAAATATACAGTTAATGAATATGCACATATTGAAAATATTAAACGGTCATCTGCCTCCCTGTCATCAGCCCTTCTCCCGGTCAACTGCCCCCTGTCATCAGTCCCCCTCCCGGTCAACTGCCTCCGTGTCATCAGCCTATCTCCCGGCCAAATGCTCCTGTCATCAGCTCCCGGTCAACTGCTTCCTGTCATGAGCTCCCCCTCCCGGCCAACTGCCCCCTGTCATCAGTCCCCCTCTCGGTCAACTGCCCCCTGGCATCAGCCCCCTCCCTCCCGGTCAACTGCCCCCTGTCATCAGCCCCCCCCTCCCGGTCATCTGCCCCCTGTCATCAGCCCTTCTCCCGGTCAACTGTCCCCTGTCATCAGTCCCCCTCCCGGTCAACTGCCCCCTGGCATCAGTCCCCTCTCGGTCAACTGCCCCCTGGCATCAGCCCCCTCCCTCCCGGTCAACTGCCCCCTGTCATCAGCCCCCCCTCCCGGTCAACTGCCCCCTGTCATCAGCCCCCCCCCTCCCGGTCATCTGCCCCCTGTCATCAGCCCTTCTCCCGGTCAACTGTCCCCTGTCATCAGTCCCCCTCCCGGTCAACTGCCCCCTGGCATCAGTCCCCTCTCGGTCAACTGCCCCCTGGCATCAGCCCCCTCCCTCCCGGTCAACTGCCCCCTGTCATCAGCCCCCCCCCTCCCGGTCATCTGCCCCCTGTCATCAGCCCCCCTCCCAGTCAACTTCCCCCTGTCATCAGCCCCCCCCCCCTCCCGGCTACTGTACTCGCAGCGGCGAAAATCAGATGACCTAGTAGCATCTCTCAAACAGTTTTCAGACTGACTTTTTGGGTTAAACAGGTTAAATGCATTAAGTCACTTTCGGACGTTCTGATTACTATGCCGGCAGTTAACGGGTGCAGTTAGCTGTACAGTTAACTTTTGCGAATATGACCCCAGATAGTCTGTAGAGCTAAAAAACGGCAGTACGAAATCCTAATCCCAAACCGGCTTTATTGTCTTGAGTTTTAGAGAAAAAAATAATAATTCCGGTTCAATTGCCAAAATGGCCACTTGTCCGGGTTTTTCACTTATGTGGTGGCCAGTGGTCTGGAGGCCAGTTGTCCGGTTTCCAATTGGTACGGACACCTTGGCAAGCACATTAGATTCGCAATGGAAAAGTCACGCACACACCGTATATAAACGAAATAATGGACCAGTTGTTGGGCTTCATAGCTGATAGTTTAATGTACTGTCCACCTTCAGCCCAATAGGACACATGTCAGGTTTCACTTTTCTATCACACCCGTTCAGACGGAAAAAAATCTGAACGCATATATGAAAAAGAAGCCTACGCAATACAAAAGAGTGGAGTCACTTACCGCTGTACCCAAGGAACCAGCCGCCATTGAAACATGACATGGCATAAATAGGATAGCTCATGGTGGCAGGAACGATGCCTGTGATTGCCAGGTTGATTACACACCACTCCACAGGTGTTTTTCTCTTGCGCCAGCGACACATAAACGTCAACACAATTAAGGAATTGAGCAAAAATGTCAGCACACCTGCAATAGAATATTGAAAAGGGATGAGATCATGACCATCAAATACCCATCCATTTGGTGGACTGTCCCCCCTAAATGCACAACTCCCTCCCTCACCCCTCTCTCTTTAACGCGGTTCGGAATTTTGGAATGTATTCAACCGTAGATTGATCAGATAAAAGAAATGAGCGAATTTTCGAACTGCCAAATTTAAGTGATCTGTCAATTTACTTTTATTTTCCCGCAGTATCCTTTCCAATAAATCGCTCTCATAGGACCGGTGTTTCTGAATTAAGCAGTTTTTTTTGGGTGGGAGGGGTCAACAGTCTTTACGATCTTCAGCCGAACATCCCTGTAGTTTTGGAAACTAGTAGTCCCGCACCCTCTCCCCAGTTTGGTCTATTGCGCTGACCAATCACTTGCATCAATCAGTTAAAGGTCTTTATTCATATAAATGTTATATATAGACGTTTTCAAGTATATCACTTCAATTAGAAGAAGCAAAGGACCGCTCTAGTTTTTTTCTAGTTATTGATCCGTCATTTTGACTTGACTATTCCTCTGACCGTGCTGGGCCTGGGACCACCACATTTCTCACACATATGTAGTATTTTGGTCTGACGTTGTGAATCTCACTTTTTTTGTTTTCGCCCGTGTTTTCATTTTTATGATCAAAAACGCGAAGCAAAACAACAGTGATTTTTATTACCAAAGGCTGTAGCAGCATTGCACAAGTCTCTCGCATGTGCTAACTGCCACACTGCACTTTACATAAATGTTGTGTAATTCATTTGCACGCTGACAATAGCAAGTTGCGTCTGTTGGTTTAGAAGAATGACGCGTGGATGCAAAATCTTACCTGGTCATTTTAAACATACCGAATGCTCAAAACGAATACACTAGCACCTTCAGTTACGCACAATTTTTTGCTGACGGTCAGGGGCGGTGGTGGCTTAGGAGGGATGCCGTTTCATAGAGTAATTATCAAAGCTGTTTTTTTTTAAAGTTTCTTAGAAAGGTTTCGGAATCTTAAAAAATCATTGGTTTGTCTGTAAAGGAAAAACAAAGCAAAAAAGGCAGTGAGTGGTTCTAAAAATATTTGATGGCCAAATGTTTTCGCCCCTCAGAAACAGGTTCTCATTTTCTTTTAAATGTCTGTTGCTGAAGAAAAACGTTCTTTTTGTGTTTGTGTAGCAGGCTCTATAGGAAGCTTGCGAACTTTATTGTGATATCCCTTGCTCTTAAGCTATAATTAACAACCTCTTACCGTTTCAGGTAAATCCGGGAAACAGCTCATTAGTTCCCATGTTAACAGGACATCATTTTTATTTTGCTTGGCTTCCTATTCTGGTTATAGTTAAAACAACTTGACATAGATAAAGCATGAAAAGGAGTTGATTCGTGAAACAAAATACGTCGAAGGAAACCAAAATATGTATTATGTTTCACGGATCAATGACTTTGAGTGATTTATCTGCCTTAAATATATCACTTGTTGTTGTTTCTGTTGACAGGAATATTAAAGTTGTTTGAATTTTTTCAGATTGATTATAGTGTCTCGTAATAAATATCAGTGTTATCTAATCTAGTAATTCCACTAATTCTTGACCAAGATATGTTTTTGTCTGACCCTGCTCCGGTTCTGTGCAATATCCGACTAGTTAGAAAGGTGAAAAATAACAACTTTATGTTAGTGAATGTTCTTACATGTCATAAAAACACAAAAGGGGCACCTCTTTAATTGTCAGTCCTCTTGTTCCGTTGTTGTATCTATGTGTTAATTACGCTTTGTCTTCATTGGGCTTCACATATCATTTGGAGGTTATTCCAATCAGGCAATATTATCTGTGGCAGCATGTTCATATTTTAAGTAATGTTAGTAATTTGTAATCTTTGTTTATCAAAAGCTTTATCAGCATTGTTGATAAAGCTAAAATGCTTATCTTATTCGTTGAAAATACAGACATAATTGGCACGCGTAAATAGCAATCTTGTTATTTATTTCATGGTGCAATATACAAAGGAGGCTACTTTGAGAAGAAAGCAGAGATGGAAAACCAGAAACATTCTCGATTACTGATCTCAGTCTGACCGCATGCTCACCGCATAACAGTTAAACCGAGAATGAACTCTCAATTAATGAAAATAAAGGTTACTAGGCTTCAGCAGTCTAATAAACTTGGCCATTTGTCGGAAATTCTGAAATTCAACAAAGGCAGTCAAGACGACGTGGCGTACTTTATTTACAATTGCTTATAGGTATTGCTGCGTAGAATTCCAACACTATTGTCACTGAGCAGGCTTGAACGATCTGGCTCATAGACAATCATTCGAATTCACTAATATGATCTGTGCTTGCCTCAACTCAACAGAAGACACTAATTATCTGTAAACTTGTCGTACTTCCTGTTAATAGCCATAGAAAAGACACAGCTCTGTTGTAATGTAACGAAGTGAAGACAATTCCCAATTTATGACGATATTCTGCCAGGCGTTGGCGTTCTAACTCAGGGTTAGACATGGCAAAAGGTGCTTGACGAAACGTTCGCCGTTTTATTGTCTCTTCTCTTTTTCACATTTAGTCTATGTAGACTTTAAATATATTAGTATTTGCTCAAAGCTCTCTTAATTCCAATGCACACAAATGATAATAATAATAATAATAATAATAATAATAATAATAATAATAATAATAATAATAATAATAATAATAATAATAATAATAATAATAATAATAATAATAATAATAATAAGCAATTATAATAATAATGCTGATGATGATGATCATCATAATGATAGTACTGGTAGTAATTATGCTGACAAAAATAATAATCAATAACAACAAATTTTGTATTAGATTGGGAAAAAACGTGAATTAAGCTCTAGCTGGCGTAATGGAATAATAATATTGCAGGATTTACCTTCGATTAAGAATGCCACGACGAATCGCCACATAACCGTCAAGGTTCTAAGAGCTAAGCTTTGCAACAGGCTGGGTGCTGACAGAAATAATAATTAAGCAATGCCTCTGAAGGAAAAACCTTATTAAAGGTGACAGACTGCAAGTTCCAGAATGTCACACAAGGGATTCTAAATCAATAGCTGGCGTTGTCCCAATGAAAGAAGTAGGTGTTGAAAATTTAAGTAAATGTATTATCTAGCTGTAATGGTAGTTACAAGCATTTATCTTCTTAACAACATCGTGAGTTTAAAATAAAGCACTCATTCCTAATATCGCAAGGCTACATCAAATGCTCATTAGCGTTCCAATGACTATAATATATCCACGCCCCCTTGATACAAATCTTTACAAGCTTACGGGAAATACTTGAAACGTGTTGAATTGGAAAAGAAACACGAAGAAAGTTTTATTCGTAAATATATATGTAGTGAAGAACAGAATTATCAAAATAAGAATGTAAATGCAATGTAAAGCAATCTAAAAGCTTAATGAACTTATATAAGAACATAAGAAGACAGAGGAGAGAGGTTCACCCAGAGAGAGAGAGAGAGAGAGAGAGAGAGAGAGAGAGAGAGAGAGAGAGAGAGAGAGAGAGAGAGAGAGAGAAATGGGCAGGGAGAGAGAGAAACTAAATCATTGTTAAGTAGATACAATGAAGGTAGGTGTGATTATTAGTAAAAGGTTTATTATCCAGTAACCATTGGCAAGTTGGGCTTTGATTGTTTATTGAAGTCGAAACAACATCAACTTTTCGGCGTTGGATAAACGTCGATTATCTGATCTTTAATCCGCGTTGCGTGAAGGTTGCCAATGGAAATTGAAACAATATCTATTTCCCGACTTTGTATAGACGCCTAAAAATACGTCAGTCATGGTAGGGTCAAATTCCGTCAACAGTATTTTCCACCGCTAGGTCGTCCGGTTGCGCAGAATACATATGAAGTCGATTTCATGACTGTGTTTCACAAGTAGGTTGGAAAAAACTTGAAGTTCTCATTTTTTACACCAGCGTTTCAGTCTCTTATCATGGCTACAATTTTCAATGAGAGATAACACAAGAATGTTGTTTTTTAACACGACGCCTGTACAAAGTCGATTTCCCGACGACTTCAAGTCACGTTGGATCGACCTTGGAATATTTACTGAATGTTTAATGAAAACGTCGCGTATGAAAGACATTATAGGAAGAGCGAAAGCACCATCGACATCTTAGATAACCTATTTTGGACGACACAGTAGCATGAACGAATAGCAATACAGCGGAACCTCTGAAATCGGACCACCCTTAGGACCGACAAAAATGTGCCCCTTTTCAGAGATGGTTCCATTTGCGAGGCTTGGTCATTCTGGGGTAAAATGTTGTGGGTTGACCATACATTAAACTCTGATATCCAAGCACAATGGAAGTAATTTGCGTTTACAATAATATCCATTGCGTCTCAACTAATTAACAATCTGTATGTTATAGACACACAAATTTTGCATATTTTTGCGTACTCCGGAAAAGTTTTAAACACCATGTGTCAAAGAATTAGCTGGTGAATTAGCTAGGGCGGCAACAGTGGCTTAAGGATTATATATAGAAGTACTCAGAGGGAAGGAAATGCGTTTGTATATTATCAGGTGCTGTATTTAGACAATAGATAACAAAATAAAGCCTCTTTCTGGTTACACACTTGTTACCATGGTCTCCAGCAAGAATATCCAAGACGGCAACATGCTAAGTGTTGCGAATAATGTGCCGCACAGATACAGTGATTTCCCCTTTGTCCCGCAGTGGTCCGATGTCAGGCATTTTGAGTGCTCGGGACCGAAAAAAGTGAGCCGGAGTGGTCCGTTCCGAGGTGGTCCCAATTGGGAGTTTCCTTAACCACTGAAGTCTATGGAGCGCATTCGGGACCGAAAAAAATGTGCCCCATTTCAGAGGTGGTCCCAATAGGGAGGTGGTCCGATGTCGAGGTTCCGCTGAATTCCGAAAATGGGATCCGCTCAGACAAAGGATAACGTTATAGTAATTTATTTTATTTTTTTCAAGATGCCGTCTATTATAAAAACTCTCACAAATAGGTCTATCCTTTACCACAGTCTATCCTCGGGGAACTTGCCATAAAATTATTTGGATTTTTTAAAAATAGCGGAAAACTTATGGCTTTGAGATGCATGGCTATCCGTCTCCAGATAGAGATGCTCAATGTTTAGTCATGTAGAGTCGAGTAACAGAGAAGTCTCGGAGAACTGCCTTCTACATTGCAATGTCACATCTGAAAGATTATACTAAATTAACATGATGATGTAAATATTACACGCTGCAATTGAAGTCAAGCAATCGACCAATGAATGCCGGCCTTTTCTACATGCTCAACTTAATGATAAGGAACTCTGGCAAACTCATCAGATATATCACTATCAACCCAGCTAGATATCGTTGGAAGTGAGCTGAACAAGTAGGTCAGTGAAACTGTCCCCCGCCAGCGTACAATCGCTGTATTTGATTTTATTAGGCTGGAACACAACCCTCAAGCAATTCGTATCATATTCAGGAATATATGTTAACAAACTCACTCAAGTGCTCAAAGTGAATTTTCAAAGTCCAGCTGGGCCAATGTCCTCGGGCAGCTCATTTACAAGACCAATTCTTGTTGAAACCCATACTACCTATATTAAAATATTTTGACAATCGATCAAGAAATGTAAGCTTGAGTGTGTTAACAACTCAAGTGCTCAATCACCTGGGTCAATGTCCTTGGGCCGACCTATCTCATTTATAAGGCTAACCTTGTTATCACCCACACTACGTATATGTAAAATATTTCGACAATCGATTAAAAAATGTTGGCTTTATGGTGTTAAACCCACTCAAGTGCTCAAAGACTGTAAATTTTTAAAGTCACTCGATGCAGAAATGTGGGCATTCCAGCTGGGCCAATGTCCTTGGGCCGACAGGGCTCATTTACAATACCAACCTTTGTTGCTTCCAATACTTACTAGATGTAAAGGATTTCAACAATCGATCCAGCAATGTAGGCTTGAGTTTGTTAACAAACTCATTCAACTGAGTAAGGATTGGGAAAATTTGTGAAGTTCAGTTGAGCCATTGTCCTTGAGCCGACATGGCTCATTTACAATACCGATCCTTGTTCGTTCCAGTACTACCCATATATATCATATCTTAACAATCGGTCGAAAAATGAGTGTGTTAACAAAAAAGGTGTCGACAGACGGACAGACGGACAAACAGACCCGAAAACTATAGTCCCCCGGCGGGGGACTAATAACACGGAAATCGTTGTGGTTTTTCGAATGTGAAAACGACCGGCAATTCGACCTACTAAAATTTCTGCTTCGAGAAAATTTTGTGTGAGCAAGTTCTTGGTTTAAAATGATTGATGATTCGGCGCGTCCTGATTGTGGGATGTTCTCTGAAATCCTATATTAACCCAATACAAGAACCCATTAACAAGGAAATCCGTATCAGAGTGAGTTGAGAGATAAATAAGTATTTTTTTTCGGATTAATAGGTGATGGCAAATGGCTTTTAGATATTGGTCTTAATTTTTGTGGTGCGGATTTTTGTAAGACGAGGCAGTGCTTGGCTGAATGGATACCCTTACAATGCCAACATTTGTGGTTAAATTCGCAGCTGGGACTTCTAAGACGCTGCGCTCTGTGTTGATAGCAGTAAACGTGTAGAGCATCTCGCTCGGTTGCGAATATTCTCTATTATACATCATTGTCATTTTAGGGTGTTTTCTATGCCCTTTTGAAATCCATTATTTTGTATGATATAAAGTTTTTTTTTCAAGTAATTGGACTTCTATCGACAAAAATGCATTTATTTTGAGACTGTTAAAGCAACTCTGCAAATGTTTCTTTCAACATTGGTCAGAGATCATTTTTATCTGCTCTATAACTACAAATGATGGTAAATTCCATCTTTTGTAAAAAGTCTGAACAAGAGTTGACACTGAATTAGATTAGAAAGCTAAATGCATCTGTTTATGGAGGTCTGTGACGTTCAACTACTACAGACTGGTTCAAGCTGACAGTCGGATGCCGCAGACCATCTTAACCATTTACTGTCAATGCCAGACGAAAAGCGGTATACATGACGCACGCTGCATGATTATAAAAATAGACGATGAAATACAAACATTTTCCTTAAATAGAAAAAATGGTTGCAATTGAAGCCTCCTTTAAATAACATAAAATAAGTGGATAAAATAATTTTTCTTGAACGAAAGAAATTGTTTCAAAGTAAAGGGCTTTAATTCTTAACAGTGTTACTATAGTAAGTCCTTAGTAAAGTTTATATGTTTCAGGTAAAATAATGTAATCTTTTCCATCCAGTTTCACTAGTAAAGGCCCAACAACTTAAAGATACAAAATATAAATATAATAATAACACTTCATTTTATTCTATGTTTTTTTCTGTCACTTCTTTGCGTACGACCCGCTCAGTATATAATAAATATACATCTACACAAAACCAGGTGAATTTACACACTGAAATGGGGCATTTAAGCAGTGACGTCTGCAACTGGAGAAATCGGCTTCAAATGGTCTGTTAACCTGCCGTAGTGCTGAGTGCAGCGTGGATGCTGGTCTATTTAGCAAATCAACTCAAGAGTAAAATAAATATATAAAGAGTAAAATATTAATTTTAGCTTGATGATTGACTGCTAAACATTTTAGTTAATTGACACCTATCACAAAGTAACTCAATATTTTATCAATCAAAAGAGCGAAATTAATTATCGATGTCAACACGTTGATATCAATAGTTAATGCAAACGCTTGATACGATATTTACTTTATGTTTTTCAGCACCTCATCCTCATGTGCTATTTTACTAGTTTTTTCTTTCATTTTATGTTGTTTTGTATTTCTGTGCTATTTAGGACAATATATATTACGAGATTGCGCTCCCGTTATGATGAAATTCACAAAAGGGTGTTGCCTTCAGAACTGACCTTCTTTTATCTTTTTTAGTATATTGCAGGTTCAGTTACATATTCTATGAGTTAATCAATTCCTTGTTAAATGACATGTTCATCTCCAATACAAAGGAAACATTTTAATTAAAAAGAAGCGATTAATTACGCTAACACTTGAGCTGAAAACAGTGTCGTTCTATTTTCCACACAATGATACTATGGAATTTTTGACACACGGAGCCGAATATAGTACCTGAAACGGAAAGATTTGCTTAGTTAAGTACAATTATTACAAATGGTTTTACCTCTTTTGATTTTTGTTTTTATATTTACAAAGGTTTTCAGGTAATTCTGTTTGCTCGAATACTACAAGTTCAAGCAACAAAATATTGATATGGCTTCCTTCGACCAAAAAAAATGAACCTGTACTAGTTTTGGTGGTTTTAAAGAAAAAAAGTGCTGTTTTGAACTGTGGATGTTGCTTTTGTGAAGTCAAGTTTAAAATACAATTTTAGAACTTTGAATTGTATTACAGAGATTTAGCAGTATTACTTTGCTAAAGGAGCAGTTCACTGTTGCTCAATAACGCGTCGTTCATCTCTACTCCTTCCCCTCTTTTTTGTAAATGAAAATCTGCTCACAACGTAAATTCACTGGGTGTCTTGACAAAACGGCGTTCTTTCCATCCAAAATATATCAACTATTTTAAATGTGTTTTAAACATTAGAAAATGAGTAAAATGTAAGCATTTCAATATTTTAATTTTTAGGAAATTACTATTTTGAAAGATTACAGAGAAGACTAGGATTTGACATAGCTCAGGTGCTTCTAGCGCTTGTGTGAAGTCCAGGGTTTACCACGGATAATTGGCTATCTTGCTGAGGGTGCTTATTTGAAGTCTAGGGTTTGACCTTGCTGATCGCTTAAGAAAAGATTTCGCCTGAATCGCTTCAAGTACATTACTGTATAGCTAAAGTTAGACCCATTGACTTCTTAAAGCATTCTTTAAGTTACAATATGAATTTACATTTACATGTATTTACATTTATATATATTTACATTTATTTGTATTTGCATGTGTTTACATTTACATGTATTTGCATTTACATATATGTCCCAAAGTTAATGTTCAATAAGAAATACAAAATTAAACCAGTTTTCATTTTTAATAATACTTTGTTCTCCCAAATATTGTACTTGGTAGAAAATCTTTTGTTATTATGATTTTTTGTACACGGTAATTGTGGAAATTCAAGGTTTGGCTTTACTTCCAGATATAGTTAAATTTAGTGGAAGCATAGTAAAATACAGCTTAAATATAATTAAAAGTAATATATTCATATAAACTCTGACTTTCTTGAATTAACTGAGCTAAAATGTGGTAGTCCCAAAATACGTTTTTTTAAACCTGAACAAAAGTATGACATTGTAGTATACAGAATAAGGTGGTCCCAACACATGAAGAACCTTCGTTAAATCGTTACATATTTATAACATTTAACAGAATGTAATGAGAAAAATACTCCTCTAAATAACGTTCTGAATTTTACATCAATGGTTGCACAACTTAACTGTATACTCTGACTACATGTAAAGCTTGCAGACTCTCCAGATAACAGTTACAGTGATATAGACTGAGAGGCATACTCAGGATAACCCTCATCCTTATCTTCCGTAAGGAAAAAATAAATATTTCTGAGAATGGTACCAAAATGCTAGGTTTTACAAGATAAATTACAATTATTTCTTGCTAAATATTTGATTCATCAAGCAAATTAGTATTTATCTATTTGATTAAATTATAACCACGTGAAACTCGAAACCAAGTCGAATATTAAGCGATGAGAAGGGTTACATAAATGTCTACAGAACACTCATTTACATCTTTCTCGTTTCCCCCATCTTTAATTTAATTTGTACTTCAAAAATACTCTGCTAGACATATAGTTCTTAATTTTCATTTTCTTTTTTAAACAACAAACAGAAACCCATACATGGGTGTTTTATGCTGGTTTGGCGTTGAAACGTGTGAATTAAAGACGGTCAAATATCAATAAATGTAATTGTGTGATTGAAAGAGTACGTGTGGTAGTTTTCATGTAGTCTATATTCTTTCAAGGAGAGCATAAATTTCCTGGTGTTAACTGGCCTCATTAGTATTTCCCACTGCTTGCTTTATCATGCAGAACTGGAAATCTATTTATGGATCAAAATAGTGCATTTTCTGAGTCTGACCATTATTTCCGGCGACTTAAAAATATTTTTAAAGTTATGTTTTCTGCAACATTATCTGCATAGGTGTGTCAACTTAGTGCTTTCAAGTTGGTGAAAAAACTGGTCGAACTCATAAAATGTGCTGTTTTTATCCATAAATAGATCTCCAGTTCTTTCAATCAAATGGATGTTTTGATTCTTCTACCCTGCTATCAAAAACTTGGTTTTTACCGAAATGTATTAAAGGTGCCATCAATTGTAATGTAATGTAATGAAATGCAATAAGGCGCACTTCTCACACCGCCTTGGTTACATACTTATATATATTTTGCAAAATATGTTGTCACCAACATGTATTGTTACCACCATGTATTCAAATTCAAGACATATGCAGATATTTATGAAATGGTAATCGTAAGGTAACCAAGTGGTTTTCTACATGTTTAACAGACGCTGAAATATATCGCAGCATGGTATATATGTGTGAAGCATGTGCTATGACAACATGGTTTGATTTGAACATTTTGTAAAATGATCAGTCTACATATGCTTACACGGTGAACATGCATTAAAATTATTCAAATATCAAAACGTAAACACAATGTAACAAACACATATGCATATGGTTCTGTCCTTGCTATTTGAAGCTTGCGAAGCTTCCTGATATTTGAAGTCACACATCGGGATTAAAGTAACTTTATGTTAAAAATAGGGCATTCTTATATACGAATATGATATTCAATACCATTATGTTTTACACAGCTTAAAACTCTATGCATTCTTACCACTGGATTGAGTGTTGAATGGAATAACCTCCAAGTATTGAAATGGGATTGTTTGCTTTTTAAGTTAGTCCTAGTATTACATTCTATTTATAATTGGGATTTGCTTATTAATTATGAGTAAATCAGCAGTATGAAAGCCATCGAGTCGTAAGTAAAGCCAGAGTCGGAACGCTCACTGGATTTGATTAGCTTAGCTTTAAATTCGCCATGAGGTAATGGATGAAACACTAAAGAATAACATTGTATTTTGGTGCAAAGTGTATAAGCTAATTCCAAGCAAATCCACAGTATAAAATGGGCTGGATCTGAAATGCATGAACAGAACATCGTAGGATTAGCTTTGGTTACTTAAGAGCGGTTGAAAAGTTCAGCAAACCTTAATATTAACTTAACTTAAAATAATAATATGTAGTGTAAATATAGTTGCAAAATCTATTACAACGTTTCAAAATCTACTATAATCTTGCAAAATCTATTATAATGGTGCAAAATCTATTATAGTAGGAGTTTTAACGAATTAAGTGAAATAGGATTTTCTGTCACCTTGGACTTGACAAAACAGTTTTTCCTGAGATAGTTTTACACGTATTTTCACTTACTGGTGATAATGGTGTTAGGAAGCCTCGGAGAATTTGAGAGACTTCAGCATTCCAGTTATGGGATTTAGCAATCTTTGGGGTGAGTTATTTGATACAATTTTTAATGCATCACTTTTTTTTTTTGAAAGAATTTCAAAAATGAGATGTTTAACTTGTCTTATATAAGATAGCATTAAAAAAGTTCTGCACAAAATAGGATAAGGGTTTCATTCAAGGTATGGTACCAATCGCCTCGGAATGCCTAAGCCTGAGCCGAACACTCGACTCCTACACAGTTAGCGCTGCTTAGTCAGCACATGTAAATACAACTGAATAACTGTATTTATTCTCCACATGAAATTTTATATATATATATGTATATATATATATACATATCACATCGATATATTTTGCATGTTATTCTTCACAAAGCTTTTGGAGCCAATGTAGGGAGTGAACTCGATTTCATTGCAAAAATTAATTGACCTTGGTCTTCAGCGCCACGCTCAAATAACGAACATTGAACTTCCCGACTTCATCGCTATAGGCTACCGCAGTAAAATGATAGATAACTTTCCTGACTGTAGGGAAAAACGGTAACGGAATAGTGGCAACGGAACTATCGGTGAACGGAAAAAAATGGTTAAGAGTTCAAAACAAAAAAAGGTAAAATACTTCTAACCGTAAAAATTCATTAACATATTTATTCTGTATTCAGCTTTTATAAGCTTGTATAAGCTTTTCATGATATACGAGTGCATAATTATCTATGACAGTCGAGAAACTAAAACACATTGTTCGTTTTTATATCTTTTCAACCAGTTTTTGTATTAATAGAAAAGAAAAAAACTGTTTAGTCATAATCTGCAAAAAACTCTTTTACAAATAGAAGAAAATTTTTACTATTAAATGTTTTTTTTTTTTTTGAAATATTTCTTTACCTGACTTATTTTAATTTCTACCTTTTGTTGACTTATCTTTTCGTAATTTCTTGCGCTTTCCATGATTGCAATTTCATTGCTATTAACAAAATTTTTGCTGCTTTTTCGCAAGTAAATGGATTAATAGCGTTTTTGTAAGGACATAACCTAAATGGAATACAGGGCATATATTCAGATGATTTTAGGGCTCAAAGGGCATTTAAATGCTGTTGTAAAATCTAATAAGAACGGGAGATGCACCTTTTCTGTATTAATCCCAGCATTGCAATTCAGTCTCCTGGCACTTGCAAAAGTGGTCCTTTGGTTTCGATTTGCGGGGTGGTCCGATTTGTGGGATTCCTTAATAATAGAAAGGAATGGAAAAATTTCGGTTCTGGCGAAAAGTGGTTTGATTTGCGGGGTGGTCCGATCCCGGGATTCTGGAGTATTGTTTCAGAGATACCGGAGTACTACAAGAATTAACTGTAATTTTTGCAAGGGTTCTTCTAATCCGCATAAAATTGTTAATCTTGTGGCATATATGGCATTAAGTGGATTTTCTTTCATGTTGAGCAACCATGCAAGATAGTTTCCTATAAAAATAAACTTGATAGCATAACTGAGAATATTGATTTTGTATTTTTGTTTTTTTCATTTTTTCATTTTTAAGATTTTACCATCTTCAGTTTACCGTTATTTTCATTGCCATTATTTCCGTTACCATTCTGTCCTTTGCCATTTTTCCGAACCTCAGTTTTCCAAATAAGTTACAAATATCTTTTTTGACCTTTACCTGACCTTGAGGACAATGCTTGATAGTGAAGAGTACAATCTCTTAGATAAGCGTAAGAGATGATTTTGGCGTCATTTTGACTCCATCCCTTACACAGTTACAGAAAGAATTACCTGGGTATTTGAACTTTCGCCTGCATTTAAAGTTGCGTGACTGTGTCATTTTGGAAACTTTTAGAGATTCTGCCCCTATATGCAGTTACATGAGGGTCAACTGACCTGTAACCTACATTTCCAAGGTCAAAGGTGTCAGTAACTAAGCAATCTGGGCCTCATTTGCGGATTCTACTCCTTATATGTATTTACATAAGGGGTAGCTTTGTAATCTGAGTTACGATCTGTCTTTTCAAGACCAAAGGTCATTAGACCAATGTTATTTCGGAAACCTTTTGTGATTTTGATTCCATTTTCCGGCATCACCCCTTATATAAAGATAACTTTTAAATGGATATTAAAGATCAAAGGTCAAATATAGTGGAAGCCGATAGAGATAGAATGGTTCCCGAAATTACATTTGTGTTGAGCTTAAAACAACTTTTTAAAACATTGACTAAGACTGTCTTGTTTCCCGTGGAGATTTTACGATACAGAGTAACGAAATTCGGTCTAGTTTTATTTTATTTCCCTATTCTTTCTCTCGACGTTCTGCGCAATATAACAAGTTTAAATAATTTTGTGTTTATTTTATTTACAAAACTGTATCAAAGTGGTGTCCAGGAAATAAAATGTTGATAATTATCTTAAAAGCTTTCAAGCAAAATCCTTTTTTCTACTAAACGTTGCAGTTAACATACTTTGTCATGGGGTGTCTGATTAAATTAAATCAAATTAATTAAATCTAATTAAATATTACAAGAGCACATGATTTGCTCAACATATTGCTCAGCTGCCGTTTGAGCAAATGTACACGAGAGAGGGGCAGGAGAAGTGCACTTTCATAGAGGATGCGAGAGAGCAACGAGAAAAGTCCACCTTCCAAAAGAGTCTACAACTAGAGCGGCTGGTGAAGTGCACCTTCCTCGCCAAGAAGCGATAACGCTACGAGAACTGCACCCTTTTTTTTCAACAATACGCGAAAGCGGTACTTTGTTCGAGATAAAGCGAAAATAACACAAGAAGTACGTCCTTCCTTGCTGCAGGAGAAGTGCACTTTGATGGAAAACACGAGAGAGCAACGATTAAAGTCAACCCTCCCCGAGAAGAAGCGAAAACGGTGCGAGAAACGGCACAAGAAGAACGTCTTCCTTGTAGCTGGAGGAGTGCCCTTCCGTGGAGTTTTTGCTCACTACCTTTTGCTTTTGTGGGGGGGGGGGTAGTTTAAGTTTGCAGTTAACCTCCAAACTGTTCCAGAAAGACAGAGAAGGGAAGGGGGGAGGTTAAGTATGTAAAATCAAATATAATGCCTTCAGACCTGCTTCTTTATCTTTATTTTCCCCGTATCTCAGAGGCCAGTCATAAGAACAGGGATGAGGGATCTTGGGTTGGTGTAATATAACAAATGGGTGACGCCGCAGGGGAGAGACGGGGGAAGGGTCGACATGCCAAAACATCTATGCGCGTACTTCATGGTCCTTGGGTACCCTGTGGTGCCTTTTTAAGGTTTAAGTCGCAGTTTTTGACATTGCTGATTTCATAGGCAACATGATAACAAGATAACATGACGCAATACAAATAAAACAGAACCGAGATGAGAATCATGTCCTGTATAACTGAGGTAACCTTCAACATGTAGTTTCATGACCATTTGTTAAGAGGCATTGTATTCCAGTTCCTTAAGTAGACGATTACATGCACTGGAATTTAATTCAATATCGTATTCTGCGTAAATGTAGCCCAAATAGCGCAATTTCAGAAAAGCAGATAAAAACGCATTTATCCTGCTTTCATAAAAGATTACAAATGAAGAGATTATCATTTAGCACTTGACAAGCCTTTGGCTTGCAAGGGCTATATGAATTTGTGCGAGCAGCCGTTGGTATCTTTTTTCTTTTCTTGACAGTGATCGGATTTCTTGTGTCATCTCCTCAACTTGGGAATTAGGCAGAACTTGATATGAACGTGTGCAACACACTTTTTATGTTCTCCTTCGGTTTCGTTTTCTTGTTTAAAACGCCATGTGGAAAGAGTGAAATTAAATGCGGTGCATTCAACGCGAAGTTGCTCAGCTTTGTGCGAGCTCTCACTGCACAAAGAGATAACACGGCATATGCGTGATCAGTCAATAAAGCCTGAAGTCAACAAAAACCAAACACTACTCGGCTTTGACATATTCAAACTGTGTTGTTTGCAATATATTATTCAAGAAATAACCCATTGAAGTAAGTATTTTTGCGTTTTAATTTTTGTCAAGTGTTTAATATTTCGCTAGCAAACGAGGTTATAGTTATTATTGCAATGACGGGAGCTGCGTTATACTGGCATGAGCAGAAAGACGCTATATCCCAGCTGTCCTAGGAGACCGTGGTCGCCTTCCAATGAAATAAACTACAACTATCTGCGCATCCTTGCGCACACAAAGTCACCTTCCGTTTTAATTTTCTTGCAATAGTTAAACAGTTCTAGAATTCACATTCTATGTGTTCCCTTTCCCAGCAGCTAAAGCTTTGATGAATCCACGACAACTGGCAAATGGACATAGATAAGAAAGCTCAAGTTTTGGATTAGTGGAAAACAAAGTATAATCCACCCGTAATCCGTTAGCCGCCGCCGCCGTACCCCCCCCCCCCACAGTCCGCCCCCCCCCCCAAAAAAAAATCCCACTTGCGAGTTATCCACTTTTGAACTTAGTTGCCAGTTGCCAGTTGCGAATTTACAGTTGCGAGTTGTACGGTTGTGCAGTGGCCAATTGTTTGGATACCGCGGTGATAGCTTATATTCTTGGAAAACCTAAAAATATTGCAGCCTTTTTAGCCCCCAACCAAAGTTTGTATTGCACTGTCATAAAGGCGATTTTGTACGCATCACTTCGGCATGAACGCTTTGATATAAAGCCATGAAACCTGGCACAGTTAAAGAATATATATTGAAGATGTGCAATGTCAATGTTTCAGTTTGAATGACCAAAAATTGTCGAAATTACGACCCTCTGAACTTAGGCAATTTTTCGTGTATTGCACTGTCATACAGGCGAATTTGTGCGCATCACTTCGGCATGAACGCTTTGATATAAAGCTATGAATCCTCATACAGAGAAAGAATATATATTGAAGATGTGCAACGTCAAGGTTTCTTTTTGATCGACCAAAAATTGTCGAAATTATGGCCAGTCAATCAAAACCAGGGCTTTTAATCTATCAGGCCTTTCTTTACAACAGATGTCACAGAGAATCGAGTGACGTGCCATCCAATAACTGCATATCAGTTTCAGTTCCGAATTCTTGAACATAAAGGCGCTGACTTGGGGCTTTGCATCTCTGATGTTTATGTTTAATTCTGATCTGGCCGATTTGATCTTCTCAGATGTCTAGAGCAGCATGTAAAAACGATTATTTAGCGACATTTATTCAACATTTTAGACAAGTTCAGATTGTAAAAAAATTGCGCTATGTCGGTTGAGTCGATACCTAAAAACTACAGCCGTTTGGCCGACATCTTCGTTCCAACTTCGGATATTGATCAGGATTTGGTCGCAGTGTAAAGGAAGCAAGAAATCATATCTTTCTGAAACCTTTTTTTTTTTTGTTGCGCCCCCAATAAAATAGATAAATAAATAAAAAAAGAGCGTAGCGGCCTGAAATGAATATTGACTCAACGTCCCTGTGGCTGTTGTGGTGGAAAGCAGGGAAACGATATTTCTCACGGTCAGAATGATGAAGTACAAGGCCACAGTGAAATTTGAAGTTTTCACAGTTTTATTCGAGTTGGATGTCAGCAATAACGTTCTCTAACGTGTTCTACAGTTCGCCCGAAACGTTGAGTATTTATTTGCGTCATTTTGCGTGTTTTGAGTATATATTTCAGTTCTTCTTTTCACACAACTTTCTCTTCCGCTGTAACGCGGTTCCAGATACATTTTTAGTGCTATTCTTTTACGCTATGACTTTCTCTTTACGTCATTCACTGTCATATTTGCAAAACTATTGATCGATCTAACAGTTTAAGATATTTGTTCTCAAATAAGGGGCTTTTAATTTAGGTGTCAGCGCATTTTTAACAGATTTTTTGTGATAAAAAGACTACGTAACCCACAAAAGTGGAAAGGTAAACAAAATCCACGTAACCCATAAAAGTGGAGAGGTAAACAGTTTCGCATCGCTATTCGAATTTTCAAGTTGGGGCCGGAAGAGGAGTTGGGGTGGGCGCGGAGTAGTTGTTAATACTGAAAAGGGAAACTGAAAATGAATTATTACTGTTGAAACAGGAAGTAAAAGTATCTGTTGATATGTTGCCCGCAGGATAGTCTTCTGCTTGTATAAAGAGTGTAAAGACAAGTCAGCCATTCCCTGATTTAATGAAAGAAAAAGAAGAATAAAAGAACGCGTGACATATGATCCGTGTATTGAAATGTGATTCTAACTGCAAAGCTTTCGGATCTATAGCGTTTTTCGTGAGCAACTGAAAAATAAGACATGTTATTTGTAATCACACGACTTCATTCAAGGACGAAGAATTTAAAAATAATCCTCATATTTTAGAATTCCCAGATCGTGTCGAACACGGGCAATTCGCAAAAGACAAGGCTTTTTAAAAAGAGACCGGGAAGTAACAGCTAATGGGTTATTTATAATCAGATAAAAGTTGGCCTCTTAATGACTTGCAAAGGGTGGATTGAAATTGTGTAGGTGTTACTTTCGGGTTTTTTTCTCTTTTTTATTGAAAAATGGTCCGTCTTTTTTGTCTTTGCCTCTGTGAAGATAACAAACTGATACTCACCACATTTTGCTCATATGTAGCACTTGTTGTGAAGTTACGTACCTTGCTTCTTCTTCTTTTTTTGAGAGGAGGGGGGCGGTTGGCCTTTGTTTTCATTTTCAAGACATCAAGAACTATTGATAAGTAGTCGTATTTGTGTGGTGGTCCCATTTCCGGGGTACTCCTGTTCGTGGGTTCCCCTGTCCTTGTCTTGGTTTTAAAGTGCGAAGCGTGGACACAAAATCTAACTTAATTAAATTTGATGTTCATATAAATGATGCACCACTAGTTACGTAAAAAAACCCCGCATCTGTTCACTATAATGAAGAGGAAATTTCCAGGACATGCAAAATGTTACAAGGTACTCGTTAAAACAATAATTATTAAATTTGATACAGGTGGCTTGAGAATAGGAGTTGGGGTGGATGCTGTATCATGTTCTTTTTTCACAAAGGCACAGATTTTGTCAATAACTGTTTCTTTAAAAACTGGCGTTTCTGTAAAGGGAAACCAAGCCAAAAACCAACTTGGCAGTTAAAAAAAGGCTTCTCGTTGCCAGGGAAGAGTTGGGGTACACTCAAGTACGAATTGGTTCCGTGCTTGTCCATGGCTTCTTTAACGGCGCCTTAAAGCGGAGTGTTAATTTTGAAATAATACCTCTTTCTTACCGAGCGCGGAGTACAGCACCAAAAGAAACCCCTTCCCCTTTTTTGGTGCGAAATGCGGAGTAGTGAGTGAAAATTACCCCTCCTCTCCCCTTTTTAAAAGGAAATCGGCACCCAGAACGGCCCGCAACTGGCCTCAAGATTACGTCTAAAGTGTCTCCGTGTTATTATTATTATTATTATTATTATTATTATTATTATTATTATTATTATTATTATGGACACGTATGATAACACATATGATACCAAAACTGAAACAAAGTCCATATTAGCCAAAACGTGTTTGACACAGTGGGCCGAAAGCTGGTAAATCTGGCCTTTTTTTGAAAATCTATTCTAGAACTATTTTCACAGGTGGAATAAGGCAGTTTTCAGCGAATTCAATACCAGGCACGATTAAGTGGGTTTAAAAACTTGACCGATTTTTCAAGGAAGTTTCATACGCAATTTATTATTTAATCGTGATTTCTTGAAATTCCATACACAAACACGTTTTGTAATTAAAGTCAAATAGAGGAAACTGCCACAATGATGATGTGAGCAAAGAATCAAAGCTTCGCAATTCAACATGCGTTTCGGTGCTCTTAAAAAATTCTATAGACTTTATAGATTAAAAATCTGATTGATTTTCTGACGGAATTATTATGAAAAACATATAAACCCGTCATTGTACATCCTTGGTTTTCTAATTACTAAAACTGGTCTAAAAATAGAAAATAAATAAAGCAATCAAGTTTTCGAAGAGCAAAGCAGAGCGTACCTTTCCGAATCTATTTTATAGCCCTAAAGACTATGTTATAGACTGAACTACAGACTAGACTATACAGACCACCAAACTGCAGTGGAGATCTCTTTGCCAGATTATATGACAGACTGACTTGAGATCCGTCAAGAGCATAAATAATCCGACGTTGTTCCATCGTCGGTTTGAGGTTGCAACGTCGGCAAGACCAAACCACAACATTTAATGCGGCTGTAATTTGGCCGTGGTTTGTCACGACCATTTATCAACATGTTTTGACGCAACGGTGGAGTAGATATTGGATAACCAACGCTGCTTAGGTTTTGCTTTTGTTCGCCACCAAAACCTTCACTTTCTCTGACCTTAATCAACATCTCTGAATAGACGTCACTTGACGTTATAAAGACGTCGGTCATAAAGGTTTTTATCCCACTTTCTTCAGAAAATATTCATGAAAATTAACTTCATACACATGGATGACATAAGGGCAAGGGTATTTAATTTGTTCCTGTAGATTGCGATTCAAAATTAATAATTTTCCGCCGTGCGTATAACGTCATCCCCCACTCCCCCCTCGCTGATAAGCCGTCAGACAATTAAAGCCTATCCACTATCAGCAGAGGGGTTTAGTCGGGGGGTGGCGGGGTTGACGAGGGGGGGGGGTTAGGGCCGGGGGGGGGGGTTCGGTCGGAGGGTTTGGGCCTGTTCCCTACTAGAGGCTCCACAAGACTATTCTCGAGATCCTTCAGACTCACTAGGCACCACTCAAGATTGTACTACAGTCTCTTCCAAATTATACTAGAAACCCCTCCAGACTATACTAGAGACATCTCCATACTATACTAGAGACTTTCTACACTATAATAATGGCCCCTCTAGATTAAACGTGAGACCATTCTAGAGTATACAAGAGACCCAACCAGGCCAGGGACCCTCTAGACTATAGACTACTGTACGTATCTGTTTGAGCCCTTCACGAGACAAGACACTAATAAAGTGGCGCTTGAATACAGGTACAGTTTTTCATACCTCTATCCCGGAGGTAAATCTAGAGGAATACTTATTCGGATTACTGGTCCCACTGTACATCCCCAATCATTCTCATAAGAAAGCAAACGTATAAAAGTCCTAAATACCACTGAACATTTTTCCCAAACATACCAGTTTTTTTTTAGATACAATCAGCATTATTTACTGCAAATAAAAGTGAAATAAAAAAACAACTACAATTATAAAAAATGCTGTTGGAACAGTTGTTAGGCATTCGCAGCAGAAATTCCTCTTGAGTAGGAATGACACTGCAAATATAGAATTGCACCAGGGTCCCAGTGTGAATTCCACGGCAAGTGCTAACTGATAGCCAAAGGATGAATGTCAAACTGGACGGCTACCACTGGACAAGTGTCAGAGGACAAATGCCCATGGACTATTACCACTAGATAAATGCCAGTGGATGATTGGCAAAGGACTTCTACCACCGGACGAGTGCCACTCTACGACTGCCAAAGTAAGAGTGCCACTGGGCGAGTTGACTGCCCGGGACAGCCATGTGGGCCACCATTTAGACTTCGCTTTTTTCAATTATATTTACAAAAACTCAGAATACCTTGTATTTACTTCATGTAAGACAGTTTTTCCTATATGAGCCCCAAAAAATGAGAGATATATAAACTGATTGAATTGTTAAAAATACAAAAAAAAACAAAAAAAAAACAGAAATCGGACTGCCCTTGGAACTGAACAAAAGTGGTCCGATTTCCGGGGTAGTCCGATTTCCGGGGTAGTCCGATTTCCGGGGTAGTCCGATTTCTGGGGTTTGTGTAATTTTGATAATATGCGAGTGCCTAAATATGTATTATAATACGCCCATGCGATAGACAGTAATTGAAACCTTGTTGATAATGATATCTTTTTCAACTGGTTTTATTACAGATAGAAAAGGGCATGAATACGACCACCGGTCAGTCATAATCTTCCATAACCTACTTTAAAAAGAAAAGCAAATTTTACTCAGATTTTGTTTCCTAATTATCTTTGATTTTCTAAATGTCTCATTTTAATAATTTCTTCTTTATCCTGTAGAGGCAGCTTTTTGAATCTCATCGTTAATGATCCAATTTTTTTCTTTATGTACAAGAAAAAATATAAATTTAGTTTTTTTGTCATGCGTAAATCAACTAAACTGGATACAGGGAAATTATCTAGTTCATTTCAGGGGGGAAAGGACAATTAAAATGATGTTTTAAGGTTCTAATGCAAACTAGAAATGCGCTTCTTCTATATTAAAACAATACAATGCAATTAAATTCCCTGCGATCTTTCTGTTCTAACAAGTCTTCTCTGCACATAACATGTTCTAATCTCCATTTCAGTAACAAGCAATCGAACTTCAATGAGAGCAATATCATAATTCCTCTATTTGGAAATCACCGACTTTGTCTTGAGTTGTTCTGTGATGAGTCCTGCTGCAAAATGATATTGTGGACTGGTAAAAGTGGTCCCTTCGTTCGATTTGCCAGTTTCCTTAGAAATGAATGGAAGAATTTCGGTTCTGGTGAAAAGTGGTCTGATTTGTGGGGTGATCCGATCCGGGGGGTTCTGATGTACTTCAAAAGGAAGCTTTAAACACGATTTCACCAGAAAATAAAAAAGGCAGTTTCGCTTTATAAGAATGTGTTCTGCATACTTCGATAGTTCAAATTACTGTCCTGTTTATGTAGAAAAATGATTGGCTATTTTTATACATTACACGAAGTGTGTGGTCATTCTAGATGCCATGGAAGAAAAGGAAAACAAATTATTTCCTTATTTTTACCTTACAACTGAAATGACGAAATTAAAATGCGCAAATTTAGATACAGAATGTCGTTACACAGATTCCAGGAAAATGTTGTGTTTTTTTTGTAGCTATTGAAAAGATTAAAACAATTTTTCTTCACTTCCGTAATACAGGCCTATATAAACCCACAACCCAACGTCCACTTTATTCGGAATAAAATTAAAAGCATAAAAATAACAGGAAGTCCTGGCGGTTTTTGTGTGTCCTACTAACAGCGATTACAATCACAGTACAAAAAAAAAAGGAACATGTTTACTCCAATAAAATTGTTGGTAAGTTTTTAGAATTTTATTGATCTATAGAACCCATATTATAGAGCAATGTTAAGTTCGCTGAATCCTTCACTTCGGCTATGCATGGCAAAGAAATATTAAGGGTCATACTAGAAAAAAAAAAAAAGAAAAAAGAACGAGACATACTGTTCTGATATAGTTTTGTTTGATTTTGAAATTAATATGTTGACAATAAACAGTATCTCAATAAAACAGCTGATTTTGAGATATCAATAATTCAAGTTTTGATGTTCAAACTTAAAGAAGTCAATTGTATTTTTTTAATCAATAAAGCATTCTTGATATCGAATTCGGGACACTTTCCAACTCGGCATTTTTTTCAACCAGAAAATTCCCAACCGCCAATTGCCAACTGGACATTTTCCAAAGAACACTCTCCAACTTTTTGGAAACTGAACATTCTCCAGTCGCGATTTTTTTTATTTAATGAGTTTATAAATAACATGAAGTAAACGCCGCCACTTGCTATACTTTGTTAAAAAAAGGAAATAAGAAAAAGGAAAAAAAAAAACGAAAAAAATACGAAAGTTCTTATAAGGTTATTCCTTGCTACGGTTATTTTCTAAGCAAATGTTACGCTGAAAGGGGTGGAGGCACAAATTTAGTGTGCGTGAGAAGGGAAGGGTGGGGGGGGGGGGAGGGGGGGAGGGGGGCGATATAAGTGCGCGCTTTATGGATGGTATTCAAGGGGCTAATTTTACAAATCTGCAATTTCCAAAGATGTCTTCTTTTTTTTATTCCTTGAAAAAAAAAATAGAACTGGTACGGGTGGTTTTAAGGTAAGCAGTTCGTAGAAGTTCTCCTGCCGGTTTCTTAATCGCAAACAAAAATAAGCACATCTGATAAATGTTGTATCATCTATTTTGCTCGCTTTTTGTGGGAAGGTTGCAATAAATTTGTCTATGACGTGGTATTTTAGAGATTTTTCTACCGTCCTGTCACACTTTTTCTGCACCCCCATCCCACCACCCCCTTCCTTACAGGAGATCATTTTTTCCTGACTGTATGTCGACATTAACAAGCGATAGTGGTTTTAATTACTTTTCTATGTTTGGGAAAATTATGTTTATTGTGGAAGCAAATTTCACGGGACATGCCAGTGTCCTTTGGCATTTCTTTGTATTTCTATTTATAAAAACCGCTCTGTCACTGTCGAGTACCCAATGATATTATGCCACCTAATAATGGAAAATATAAAATATAGAGTGACTGTAGTGGACTGAGTGCACAGGAGCACTGAGTGACTATGCATATCACGCATAGATGCATAAAAACCATATAGTAAATAACCTAACCTTATTCTGTGGCAAATTCCAAGTCTCTTTATGTGACAAAATGGGACACACTTAGATTCAGTCCTCGCAAATATAGCTGTACCGCGGAAATGGGACAACCGCTGGGAGAGAGCTTAAGTTGTCCGATTTAAATAAAAGCCGAAATTCTTCATAATGGAAGGCTTCCAAAATGAGACTATTGAAAAGCGGACCTATTTGTGAGATTGTCCCTTTTCCGGCGTGTTCCTGATGATTCGGTAAAAGACGAGAAAATGTTAAACCGTTATATTTTTAATGGTATTTGTAGCAAGTTTTCAAAACTTTTAGAATGTTGTGGGTTTTTAAAAGTTATTTATCCATCGACAAACAAGTGAAATGCACACAAGAAAATTCGCTGGATAAAGTTCCGTGCAAAGTGTGGAAGGTTTTAGGGGCTGTCTATACTGTGCGAACACAAATTTTGAACATCCAAACCGACTACGCAGTAAAATGGGTGATATCTGCCCACAAATTCCACTACCGCAATTTCTGTTACAGGTTTTCCTGTCAGCACTCAACTTTCTGGGCAGATACACAGGAGCACTTCCGTCACGCGGTCGTCAGCCGTCAGAGCGTCACGTGCGCTTCTATCAGCACCCACGCCACATGTCCTCCCGTGTCGTCATCGCCACCTCCAAGCCCACACACCCACCCACAGAGTTTCGCTTATCAAACATCCATACACAGTTTACAGGGCCAAGCACTGAGCCGGAAATTTACGACACTCCAATCAGAGGCTCGAGAAGGACGAAGCGGAGGGATATACATGACGATCCCGTACGTGCTTGCGGCGCGACATCTGATTGGGTGACCAAATCCTGGGCTATCGACTCGCATGGTAACAACTTAACCGTTCTCCAATATTTCGAACTCGACGGTGCAAGTCATCAGCAATACTTTTATGAAGCAACCTGCGCTAGGAATCCCAGATCGGATGATTCCGAAAACAGTTGCCTCGGAATAGATCGGAGATATTATGCTTCGTCGTGCATTGAAAATGAAACTCTTCACTTTGGTTTTGTGCGCGACAGCTATGGTACGAAAGGTTGGGTGAAAATCTCTCTGCAGACGTCCTGCAGTTGTATTGTGAAGAAAAAGAGCAACCATCACGACTCTGATATCTTAGTCGTCGCAAACAACCAAATCCAATAGATCCCAAAGAGATCTGATCTCCAAATCGCCTTAGTAGACCTCAAACCAGGGTGAACTATCCCTTGCTTTTTTTTAATAAATTAAATTGGCGAATTATCTGAGAACAATATGTCAATCCACGCAAGATTAAAATGTTTCAGTGTTGTATAACGAAACAACTAAGAAAAATAAATAAATTAATTAAAATCTTTTGTGAGATGCAGGAGACGGTTACGTGGTTACAACCATCCCCCCCCCCCCCACCCTCACCTCCACGCATTTTTTCGAGACGGCACTCCCAAGAAACTTCTAAGTTCTAACTTGTTAACCGTAGTTTTAGTTATACTGCATCAAGCTAGAAATTTTATTTATTTATTTATTTATTGTAATTATGTAGCATTTAAAGTAGAACTTCGGGATAGGACCACCAACAAATGGACGACCGAAAAATTGGTTTTATACTAAAAAAACACCTCACAAATATTGCGCCATCAGTACAAGACCTATTCGGCATAGTCCCAGGAGTGCTTCAACTTCTTTGGTTCCGCTGTTGTGATTTATGTTATCATTTATTTGTATTATATATCCTGCATGGTTCATTGATTGTTTGTGCCAGGAAGAAAAAGAGTCTGGTTTTATCATTCACACGTTTCTAATATGTTAAAGAAAATTACTCAGTTAGACTCATTTTTGTTAAAAAAAAATCTTTATAAAAATATTGACAGGACCGTGACTGAATTCTTTCTATTTTCTATTATTTTGGTTGTCATCTTTTTCATTTCTTTCCTGAAGTATGGCTTAATGCACAACTAAGACCTGACTGTTACATACCAATATTACCCATCTATGCATGTTTTATTTATTTATTTATTTATTTTTTTGGCAATGAAATCACAATCACCAAACACTACATGCTGTCAAACACGTCAGCTTCGACACTTCCTCTACCTTCCGGGTCACATATTTTCACCTCAATTCTTCACCTTCTGCCGAATAATTTTCTTTTCTTTACTTTTTATTTTGTTACCCGCAGTTCTGCCTGCGGTTTTAGTAGGCCGACTGGGAGATAAGAAACCTGGCTATTTTTTTTCCTGGTCTTAATCTCTATGCTTATTTTCTTATCACACATATTTGAAAGCCTCATATTTTTCACATATCTGTTGATAATTTCTAATACATTTGGCATTGTTATTTTTAGTATAATGTATTTCTACGCCCTGTTTTTATGTGTCCAATAACGGGGTTTTTTATTTTAAAAAATAGGGCCGGCCCAATCATTTTCAGTGTTATTTGTATGATCCTACAATGCACATAAACGGATAAAATTAAAATTAGTAAGCTATATTCTTTGGTATAATTTTTGCACCATAATTTTTTAAGTTGTTCCAGGCAAATGTTTGAAAAGTAAGACTGAAGCGACATTACGCCCTTTACTCAGTGATGTTTCAGATAAACTGTGAAGCCTGCCTGTTTTAAAGTAAAAAGTAATTTTTGAAAAAGATAACCATATACATCCACTATGTTGTGTCTTGTCATAAATAAAATTTCGGTGGGAGCTCTATTAGAAACTAAACATGGGTAATGTTTGAAGACAAATGTTCTCAAAAGGCACAACCCCGCCCCCTCCCCCGCTAACTGACACTTTATGACTTTGATGGAGAGTGCTCCCAGGGAGTTGGGGTGGGGGGGGGGGCACTTGGTATCACATGCTTAGAAAGGGAGTAATTTTGAGACCAGGTGCGCACGGACAGCCAGTTTCGTCAAAAGTGGTTAATTTTCGTTCTGTACTCTGCGTTTCCAATAAAAGGGCTATTCTTTTTGCAGCCTCACTCCACGTTTAGTTAAAAAAGGAGTTAAGTCCTTGACACACATGTTAATCATTTGGCATTGCCCCCCTTCCCTTCCCGAATACAACATCATAACATATAACGCTTCCCGTTTGCTGTGAGAACACTTAATAAAAAGCATTACATATTATTAACTGCGTATTCGTATATAAAAGTGGGCCCAGTTAAGCACCAGTGTGTCACTTTGCCTTAACGTTCGACAGGCATCGTAGTCCAACGTCGGATCAACGTCAAGTTTGGATTTAATACAACGTCAATCTACCGATATTATAATGACGTCGCTTATCCGACGTTTTATCAACGTTTCAAATGAAAGTCGAAACAAAGTGTATTTCCCGGCGTTGTATAGATCTCGAGAAAGTGATAGAGAACCCAGGCACTCACAATGATAAAGTGTCATGGTCGTTCTCCATCAAGGTGTTCCAGCCGTGCAGTGGTCTGATCAAGCAGGAATTTCTAGAAGTAAATTTTCATAGATATTTTCCTAAAATATCAGGGAGAGGTGGGGGGATGCGATCACCTCACATTCTCAGGTAGTAAGCAGGTTTGTAAGCAAGGGGCTGACTTTTGAACAGGTTGATAGCGGAATACTTCGTGTCCTGTATCCCACCTAACATTGAATGACATTTGCGGGGAGGCTTTAACACTAAACAAGATGACTACACGTACTTTGCTCTTGGAAATGTCTCACATTTCTTACGGTTTTACTTTTCTATCAAGACACGAAACGCAACTACTTAAGTGAAGTCAAACGTGCCTTTTGAAAATTAAAGTCTGGTCTTTCAAATATATACGAGAACAACACAAAAGCTATTTTGAACGAATGCAAGTACGTTTTTATAAGATCAAGTGAGTGGGTGAAGTTTCGTTTGATGGCACGAGTTTTTGGTGAAATGGTTCTGCATTATAACGAAACGATAAAATCTATTATACGACCAAATTGAAATAGTCCTTCAAAGCTTCGAGCTGAACACCCACGACAGGTACTGTGTTCCCTTGCATTCTGCATCTTCCATTCGATGCTTGTATCCCTCAGCTGGCCAGATAATAATGTGTATTTACATCGTTGATAACAATATAACGGTCACATTTTAATCGCATATTGGTTGTATCAAAAAGTTTTATAAATAAAATCGTCCACACACATGGTGGCATTTTAAATCCTAGATATTGTTCTATGCGAAGTATCGGCTCCAGGACTAATTTTTTGTTTTATGTGTAATTTTCGACAGCTCACAGAAAGAAGACTAGTCTACTTCCTTTCATCAGTTCTTTGCAAAAAAAAAAAATACGATTGCTTCTGAAGCCAGACTGATATTTTTTACAGGTCTCGATTTTTTAATTGCATCTTGAGCTTTTACGTATATGCCTTTTCTGTTCTCGCTTAAGTATTTGTATGAAAAATTCTAATCGACTTAAAGGAGGCACATCTGCTGTATGTGTATAAGTTGAAAAAGAACATCTACACGTCTGTAAAAAGAAAAAGAAGAAGAAGAAGAAGAAGAAAGCTGTGAGATAGTTGCCCGGATGAGCTAGGTATTGACCAAAAAGACTACCATGTTCACAGACTATCTGGACACTTTTGGCTAAGTATTTGATGAGTTGGAATTGTTGAAAGTATGCTCTTTTTGACACAAAAACACAAGGTAGTAGAATTTCCAAATGGATTGAAACAAAGTGCTCAGAATTCCTGGGTGGTCCAATTTGAGATTTTTATGATGAAAGGCAGAAAGAATGTGAAGATCAAGAGGTGGTCTATTTGTGAGGCGGTCCTATTTGTGGGGTGATCCTATCAAGATGTTTTCCTGCACTACATAATCGGTCATAAAAAGCATTCTATGCCTGTATACTTCACTCTCTCACATACAGTAAAACCTGATTAATCTGGAAAGCGTTGGAACTGACAAAATTTGTCCGGATTAGCAATGTGTCCGTATTACTCAGGTTACGCAATAATGGCTTGGATGTGCCTACTTAAGAAATCCTTGTTGTTAATATGGGCAATCTGCCTCTGTGATGTGCCTGGTCCCTAAATGTTGCATAAGTGGCAAAGATTTCCAACTCCAGAAAAAACACACGCCTAAAAGTTATGAAAATTAAGATAGGTCAAATAACTGGTGTACAGGCAGTAAGGGTGAGGTCCCAAATGCCACATAATTTCCCTATATATATATATATATATATATAAATATATATATATATATATATTTCAAAAAGATTTACACATTTATGTTTTCCTTTTCTTTCCAGTTTTAATTTACATTACAATATTAGGTAACTGATTTCTCTGACAATTTTAACGAACAATACCAGACATTTAAACATCTAACCCCCTTGTAACATGACAAACCAAGCGTTACGGAATTAGACAGCTCGCAAACAGAAGCAGTCATCATTGTTGCGGCACATTCTTTTGACATAACCTTGCAGACAACATTGAAAAATCGCCCCATTGGTCATTCAAATTATTCTTCTTATTGTAGAGCCTACAACTGGGTCTGAAACAAAATTGCGTGCGATGCCCTGAATGGGGAGGTGCCTGAATTATCCACGTCCTGATTGCATAGAAAGGGACTGAAACGTTTTGAATATCCAAATTATATACGCATTAGATAGTTACCCACATCATACTGGTTTGTCTGTGGACAGGTTTTATTGTATGCCCTGCTGCACATTCATATGAATTTTGTCATCAATCATTGACGAACTATCACAGTTCAGCCCTACGCAGGAGCCATAAGCCAGAGATTCTTTCTTTATTAGACATTTGACTTCGGCAATATTTTACAATTTGAAAACAATGAGACCACAATAAATGATGCAGAAAGAAACATTCACTTTTTTGTTAATTAGCACAATTTCTTCTCCTCTTTCACTTTTGTTAATTGACCAAGGTTTTGCACAAAATTGTAACTCTTTGCTTTTCTCTCAAACTATGAGAAACTAGGCCCTGATAGTTATAATTTAATTTTTTTGTGCAAGCTGTCTAATATTTTGAATGTTATTTTAGCTATTTGAATACCTAAAGTACAACCTTTTACTTTCATTCTGGTTCGCCACAAACCAAATACGTTACACCGACATCCTCCACTAGTGTGAAAACAAGAGTTCTGGACCAATCAGCTTTTGGGAGAGAAGTCCCATCATCACGTCACTTCCGAACTGATGTCAGTTTCTGTTGTGGTATCGACACGTTTATGTAACGCCATCCAAGCACGTAAATCATCCAATGACATTGGGGTACTTAAGTATACAAGCACTTGTGCTGCATTGCTCCCGAGAGGAGGAGGGGGAACATCCTCCTCTCTGCAGAACAATCCACTAAAGGACACATGTACTGATACTGTATTCCCATTCTGGGGAGAAATGTCGCGTTAGTGCATATGTACTTACGTGCATTGCTCTGATCGGTTTATTTTGTTTTGGCTATAACTTTACAGAGGGAGGAGAAAAATGCAGTTTGACGTGAAGGATAGCATATCAAAGGTATTTTGAAATAATCTGATTAGTTGAATTAGACTGTTCCTAACTACATACTGTATGTGACATGCTTAATCTGTTTGTGTATGAAGGTGCTTCGATTTGACTGGTTGGAGCATAAAAGTATAAAACTCATCACGTGAACGCTTCAGTCGGACTTTGCACGTTAAAGTAATAACGTTGTTTCATTATGAAATGATAACAGAACACGATGCTCCAATTTGAAGGTAAATGATTTGAGGGCTTATATTACCAACGACCTCACCTTGGTCATTATAGATGATAATGGACGTCATATCTCTCTGGAGAAATAGTTCTTTCCGGAAATAAGGCGTAACATGTCTGTTGTTAGCGAAGTATTTCAAGACATCCTGGATGAGAAAATAATCATCCACTAATATCTTGTGTGCTTGTTGTGTCCTGCATATCCGACAGCGGATAAATCAACACATTAGAAATACGACAATACATCGCCTAGCATAATACAGGAATGCAGCACGCCATTTCTTTTCTATTAAGGACTTTACAGCAAACTTGGATAAAAAGTGTGACTTGTATTCCATTCCAAAATTCAACTGTGTTGAATTGTATTTGGCTCCGACGTAAACCATATCGGAATTGCTCAGTGAACTCCAAGCCGTTGTGATGATTATTGCATATTTTGTCAATGAATATGCTATTTATTGCGTACATCTGACATCTGCAGGTGTTGATGCTCTAATGATTAATGTCATCATTTGCTTCAAACGACGACATTGCGACAACACGGCAACATTACCTTAGCAAAACATACTTTGGCCCTGCTCACCCAGGGGCATTTAGTGATCCAAGTTTAAGGCAGGTTACCAAGATCAAGAGGTGGTTACAAGATCAAGATGCTTTCAGTTTAGTAAAACCGATCACGTACAAATGGAGGAAACATAAAATTGTCACACGAGGTCTTGATGACTTATGGGATTTGGATTTTGGCAGATAGTATGCAATGACGACGTGAAATTTCTCTTCATTGTAATCGATGTCTTCTTCAAACTCTTCGGGTATAATCTTTGATGAATAGACAACATGGCACTGTAATTCATGGCTTTACGAATATCTTTCACAGAACATAACGTCGACTAACAATGCTGCGCTCTGACAAAGGCAATGAATTTATCAATCGTTGAATGATTTTTCAAGAAACACAACATTCATGCCCACACGACTAAAAATGAGGCCAGGTTCACAGAACACAATGAAAGGGGTGATGTACCGCTATTTCCTGCACAATCAAACATATCGATACCTTGATGTGAGACCTTATTCTTCTTTGAATGAACAAGCAGCAGTTCCAATTACCAAGATAAATGAAGCGAAAGTATGGAAACACATGGGCCATTGATGGTTATTTCTATAAAGGAGAATACCATAGTCACAAAAAGTGTGAATAATCTATTCAGAATAGAACAAGTATTGAAATAACAAGAAACAAGAAGAGGTATAACTGAACTGTTTGTCAAGAGGAGGTGATGGCCAAAGAAGTTTAACAGTTGGGTACAGGTGTTTTAAACATGTCCAGAATCTTAGAACAGTATACCACGTCCGTGCATTTACGGCAACATTTACAGAAAAGCACGGCATACACAGCTATGCCGCCAACATTGACAAAATCACATGGGAAGGTAATAAAAAGCAGTAATTAATATATTTTTCAGTTTGATCATCGTTTTATCTAAATCTGTTCCGGACACACATGGAGTAGAAAAACATCTCCCGTCAAAGTCCTTTTAGAAGAAGGTGTTGTTGTTCCTTCCCAAGTGTTATGAATGTATGCAGACTGGTAATCGATTTTCCACATTATTCAGAATATTACCTTTCACTTAAGCACTCCTTACGATATTGAAGACTGGTTCAATCCCAAAGAGTACAATGCGCTTATTGTTGATGATTTAATGACCAAATTATGCAAAACCTGTTTTATTAGGACAAAGAAATGCGGAACATTGGTCTCAATGCATATTACTTGATCCTTTTTTAAAATTCATGTGATAACCAGCAAACTACAACGCTGGCTTGTCAAATGAGTTCAGCTACATGGCGGCATTTCGTCAAATGGTTTCAGGATGCTACATCAAAACCACACAGATACCTTTTGCTCGATCTAGAACCAGATAGCAACCCCTTAAGTGGTCAATATCCAAGTGAAAAGACTCGTAACAACATATCTAAAAGAATAACTGCAAGTGAACCTTTTACCTATTTTAGCCATTTATATTCATGACCCAACCTGGTTTCAACACCATTACCGGAATCAAAAAGGATATGCGTTGCTAGGATGTGAAGTTCATGAATGCAATATGGTGCTGGATTAGGATCATTTCTATGTAAATTAGCTAGAAAAGCGATTGTACAGGAAGTTGCTAAGGGAACACTGAAAGATGCACTTAAATGATTTGTGATAGCCCCTGTGGTTCAGGCCGAAAACGACACAATAAGAAACGTGCACACAAAGAAGCAACAACTAACTATGTCTTTGATGATCTTTCCTGTGAGCACTTCTCCACTGGAGTGGTTTAACTTCTTAGCCACACAGACCGCAGTGGAAAAGGCGCTGCATATAGAATATCAACCGACTTAACTTGCTATGATTTCACATAGCAACAACAAACATGGCTCTATTAGGGTGATCAAATTGCTGATCCATGGCAAAGAAAAGTCCTTCAACTCTCAATACAATATGCGGTTGATGTATAAAGATACACCTGGCCAAATGGATGTGACAGACCCATCTGTTACCAACACAGAAGTTCTAATACCGAACTTAAGTTTGGAAGAAGGTGAGTGATGCAAGAAAAGACAACTCTTAATGCCAAGTTTCCAATCACACATTCAGAATGCAAGATATTGGCTATTTCTCGAGATCTGCTCAATATTCAAGAAGACAACATTTTCTTGGGAGAACTTCCGAAACGTGTGGTTATTGGTGTTTTAGACAAGAATGCAGATTCCTACATCAAGAATCCTAACAATTTCGAGACCTACGATGTCAACCAGCTGTTGCTATTTGCCGGTGGTAAACCCATGATTATAAGACCACTGACATCGAACAAGGGGACCGTTGTTATCAAATCTTCTTTTAAGGAATGAACACGTTGGATGCCAAAACCATTGGTAGAATTATCGAGCGGGGGACTGGATAAGGGCAGTGCGTTATATGTGTTCGACTTGACACCATTATCCACTGGTGAAACATGGCAATTTATGTCCTGAAATGGCTTTACGCACAGTTTTAACGAAAATCGTTAACGTCATTGTGTAAGCAGAATTTGGCACCGTTGCATCATTTACGATTTCTCGTAATATATGCACGGCAATTTCCACTTTCGTGCATCGGTACACGGTGATAAAAGACGTTTTAAAACGGTTTACCTCCATAGATTAACTACCAAAAGCTGAAAAGCCAGGAACATTTGTCGTCAATACCCATGAATATGATCAACCTGGACAGCATTGGTTGACAGTGCACATAAGGGATAAAACTCCTTCGTGCTAGGGGTCACAGTGCAGAGAGTATTGTTCATACGTAAGTTCGACGGATAGTGATGTCATAATGAATGCACTGCTTGATTCCATATGTTAAATATCTTTAAGTCTGTTTTAGTTGACAAAGCTAATTTAGTCTAAGTTTTAATGTTGTTGCAGAGTTAAACTGTGCTCTAGTTAATTTTCTATGTAGTTTTTATGAAATTACGTTATCTAGTTAAGTTGATATATAATTGTATTATTTTTCTTTTAAACTAGGATTTCAATCAAATCTAAGTTTACAGCTCTACACTTGTTCCATGTAGCAAGTATTTTTATATTACATAAGGGAGTACAAATATTTAATTTCATGCAAAGAGTGTTTTAAATTACTTATTAGTTTCTAGTTCTATTGTCAAAAGTAAAATGTTCTGAATTACATATGTGTTCATAGTGTTATGATTTAGTTAGGTTGAAATTAAAATGAAAAAAATCTGTTATAATTGACATTTATTTAATAAACATATACTTTATTCAATATGATTACCAACCATACACATATTTACATTACGAACCGTGCTAAAATACGCAGTCTCGAAAGTACATAATACTTAACAACAGCTCATCCTATGAACATATAGTCTTGTCAGCCGCTGCTCGTCACATTTGACATATATTTGAACGGAAATGACCGCCAGCTAGTGTATTGCATTCATTTGGTAACACATAACGCTTGTCATCAAAGAACAGTTATTTTTACAGTTTTCTCACTGTACATTTGATGGTCATGTGAATAGATGCCTTGTAAAAGTCCGTTTCTCCAGTAAACATTGTCTGTACATCTCATGCTTTAACTGACCTTTAATCGCTACTTTTACAATACCTTTAGTTTAGTCGTCTTTTTCTTTGCTCCTGTACACCATACTGTACATTTGAGCGGGCAGTCCAAAGAAATCCTTTCATAGGAATACCATCATGGAAACGACATCTTTCATTTTGGCAGGCACCTCTTGGTTAGCATTCGATCTAATGGGAAGTCGCTCGTATCATACTCTGCTGTCATTTGTCGTGTTGCGTACCTTCTGTAACTATAGTAGCCAAGTTTTATCCGTGTCGGTGGACAGAAGTTTTGCTTTCGGATACCTCTTCTTTATTTTGTTGTAGTGGAAATCATACATGCCACGTTCGCTCCAATCTAGCACAGTGAATCTGACAAGCAAAGTCGCAGAAAATCAGAGTTGTTCATCAGTTTGTAGAATATCCTTATCGAAGGGGTTTGTGGCAAGTGAGGTAAGTCATTCCCTTTGAAGACACGAAATGCCATGATGGATTTTGGTAAGATGTATTCCCAATATAAATACAGTTGTATGGGGTAATTAACCGCACATTTCTATGCGCTGCTGCACACGCTGGGGTGAGTTTTTCCCTTGATATTAAGTTCTTCCTTCAAAGATTGGCTGTATGTTGATAATTCCACACATTTCTGCTGGTAATGGGCGATCGCTGTGTTCATCACGCAAATGGCCTTGTATTCCAAGCCTTTTTAAAAATGAGCCCTGTCTGACAAACTTCGGGAATATAGAAAATGTTAATGCTTGCCAATTGCTCCTCTGTTTTTCAATCAAATTGATTGTCGGGTAATGGTTGAGTCAGAAGAGTACTTTTGTATGACGGAGCATCGCATCCCATAACAGACCTGGTGCGATGTAATAGTGTGTGGGATCCAGTTCATAGTTGGCCATTCATGCATCTTGAAAATTTTTTCAAAGCTATCTGCTTGTTGCAATATGTCCGATTTGAGGTAGATGTCAGGTAATCTCCCAATGCCTGGCACTGAAATGTACGCCATGCCTGCTGTGCATGTGCACACTCTTCGTCAGACGGCTGCTATGAATCGAATGGCGGAGTGGTTTCGTATCCGCGTAACTTGTGGAATACCAATGGAATTACATGTGACTCTTTCTTCTTCTCATTCTCTTTCCTTAACTCCAATGCCAGATTGCATTCATTTTGCGCTGCTCTTTGAAATTTTCCACTGAGATAATCATGGTCTCGAACTTTGCCATACCGAAACAATTCGTGGCAAATATGATACACTTTTCTTTCTCAAACGCTTGCTTGTTTTCTTTGGTCATAGGTATTATATCTACAATGCGCTCTTCTTTATCCACCATGTGCTTGTGAAATAGGGCCAAAACATCTGGAACATGGCAGTGTTTCTAAACTGGGATAATGAAAAGATAACAAGAGCTGTTCTGTTAATAGTGTAGATACATCTTGTCATCTTCTGTTTTGGTTGTATAGCACTAAAAATCAGCATAGTTGATAAAGGGAGCACATTGCTACTTACCATTGGCCTTAAACTGGAACGATTTGTCCTTCTCTAGAGTTTGTGGCCCACAGTTTTGCAGAATTCCTTGCGTTTGTGTAATAGAGCTTCTCGTACAAATCATTGCAAACAGATGAAACAATAAAAACTTTTTGTGATCTTTTGACGGATAAGCTGCCGGATAAGCTGATATTCATTAGCTGACTGAAATTCTTTATGAAGCAGTAGTGATATTTGCCTTTTCAGTGATGAGTACCAGATTGATCTGTGTTGCGTGGCTGGTTTTGCGCCAATACAAATACGTTGTGTATTTCTCATAACCAAAGACGTTGAAAGATACTTTTTTGTTGTTTTCAAATTTGAGCTGTTGGAAAACTGGACGTGCATGTGATAGCAAACACTTCTTATCTTTAATTTGGAGTTTATGATAGCTTATGATAGCTTTCAGTGGTTTGGGTAGTTGAATGTAACTTCTGGCTAAAATAGGGTGGTACACTGCTACATGTGTTTGCATATTAATCACATCTTCCGGGTCTTCCCTTTCAAGTTGTTGAAACTTCGCGCCCAAGGCATCATCAGTATTTTGAGGTTGGAGATCATTTCTAGTTTTACAGCTCTGGTAGATGTGCTCCTTTATCACCTTATCAACTTTGATCGCACTGTACACGTTATACATGAGTACATACGAACAGATGCCTTGTCTCACATGCCCATGAAGATACTCTTGAATAGCATGTTCTAATACCTTGAGGGACCACAGAATGCCCATTTTATATGGAATGAACGTTTCTATACGGAAATTATCTTTCACATGCTTGTTGCCGTTTGTCTGCCTTTTCGGTTACTGATGAAAAGTCTTAGCCACATTCCCTACAAAAAGAAGCAGTTTCATATGCACTGCCTTTATTTTAGCTTGGACACACTTCTGAAATGTAGACCGTAGATGTTACAGTTTCGTTACAGTGTCATCCACGCGCATCCATGACAATATGCCTCTCCAGGTCGGTTTGATGGTAAAAGCTATACCACACGTGTCTCACATGTGTGATCTTTTATGAACGATGTGAATATGCCTTTCTAACTGGAAATTATTACGAAATGTCTTCAGAAAACGTTGGCTGATATCTGATTCCTCAATGTTAGGTTCCTCAGTTGTCAGTGCATCAAAATCTCACCACAAATTTCATCAGCAGTTGGAAGACTGTTGTCACTGATGCGCATATCCACTGCGACTTATGCTTGTGGCACTTGCACCTGTGTCACAGTGTCTGGCCACTGCTCATCTATTGCTGGCCAGTCCAGTTAATTAAACGTGTGCCCTGGCTGCTGTTCTCCACATAAGTCTGGCACTAGACGTAGGTTTCGTTCTTCGATCTTCTCTTCACTTTTTCCTCCCCATTGTTTAATATGGTTTCCACACACGGCTTGCTTTCTAACAGGCTTTCTAACAGGCCCTTCTATCACCTACGCTCCTACGCTGCTTCTTAATGCGATTTGTCTCTATCGCCTTCCACCTCGCAAGGGAGCAATCCCTACCCTAAATACAGGTATTCTGTTCCTCGCACAAGACCAGGCCCTCGCTCGCAGAGGGGTAGCAGTTGCCCGCGAACGATGGATGGCCACATGCAACCTTGTGAACAGAGCCTTCTGCTTCCACAATGCCAGTAAAGCCAGATAAATAACTGGGCAAGACATGGTTACACTATCACAAGTCTAACCCCTGTTAACTCGACCCTCTCTCCTATCCACACCTACGTCAGGAGGGGGTGGGGTGGGAAGACACAACCCAAGGAGGTGGACAGCCCAGGGAGATCCTTGTGCGAAGAACCAAATGTGATAACCCACTTGGATATACCCACAACTGCTAATCCTGATGGAGAAGTATGTAAAGCCACTTAGCTCTTCCTTTCCACACTTATGCCTCTATCCAGGTGGGTGGAGCCACTTGGTTCCAAGACAAGCTCAAAGGAAGACATAAATGGCGATAACTCCTTGACTCTAGCTAGAAACGTAAAAGCAACAAATGCATTTTGCTAATTCGGACAAAACTTCCCTGGCAAGCCATGGAGGGAGAGACAAGGAGAGAACTTACCAACGCCACGACCTGTCCCCGGGCCTTTTCAACACACAATCTGACACAGATTGTGTACTCGTGACAACAGTATGATTCTCAAACATTGAAATTCCGTTGTAACATCAAAGACTATGAAAGTAAGAATAACAGTATCTAGAAGCTATATAAGCACTTACCCTGCAAATTTGGTAAAAAATTTCTCAATGATTTCTTTTCAAAAGCAAGAAAAGGAATGTGGGTTTCCGGTTTCACCCAATAGTGCAATTTTAGCAATGTTTATATACACTGTGCGCCTGCACGTGTAGAAAAGTGCGATCCCTAATTTATGGATCGGCTATAGTAAATAAGAGAAATCTCGTCTAAACGCGGAGATAAGCCAACCTGAGCTTTTGCGAATTAAAAACAAACGAATTTCCGAAATTTAGAAACAACTGAAATGCAAGATATTAAGGATTTTCGCATTTGAACTTCCCAGTAAATATTGCGACGCTTAAGCAACGTATATTTGATGGCGCGCCATCTATTGAGCAATTTCTAATTTTTCTTTTAAAAGGTGGTTATTTTTGTCGTCGCCCTCTGAAGCCGGTTTGACAATTATTGACAGCTCTGACGTCTCTTTGACATATTTTGTGTGTAGCTGCTCTATAAATATGCAACCTTGGACAGAGACCTTGGATAAACCTCGTCGGATCAACGTCAGGTTTTGGTCAATTACAGAAGTCGTCGTTTTCCCGAATTTCGATAGGTGTCGGAGGATAGACGCTGGATACATTGTTAAGGCTGCATCGTTGTAAAGTTGGCTGGAACGATCAGGAAGTGACAGCCATACGGTCGCATGATCTTCTCTTCGTCAACAAAACAACAAAACACAGCCACTGGATCATCCGGTAACGTATTGTTTGTAAATATTAGATTTTTCATAAATAAAAAGATGGGAAAACTTTTGTTAAATCTCAAGTTTTTACTCTCCTTCTGGCCTATTTTCCGAGATTTTTTCGCCCTACATATTTGTAGCTCCACATAATGAAAGAATGTACATAACAACTGTGTCTCCTTCAGGTTTCATCGGGTCGTAAAAAAAATTGTCGAAATTGGTGCACAAATAGGTGAAATTGTTGTATATTGGCTTCCATATTCCATTAGGTTCTCAGCTTAGCTTTGTGGGCTCACAGAGTGAAAGAATATATATTGCAGTTATGCCTCCTCTAGGCTTTATTAAGATCGACAAAAAATTGTGATAATGACAGTACTTTGAAAATGCATAAAAACAGTGTATATTGACTCCCATATGGTTTACTTTGTCCGCGCTTCTTTGCCATTGAGCTTCAATCACTCAGTTTCGTAACTTCGCTTAGTCAAAGAATACATATTGAAGAGTGTATTGGAGGGTAAAACTTAACGGCAAAAGGCACGGGCAAAGTAGGATAGGTAATTGTTCTACAGACGGACGGAAGAGCATGGCGATAGCAATAGCCCTTCGCCAATTTTGACTGAGGGCTAAAAAGGCATCAGGAGTTTATTTATTGCTTTGTATTAAGTGTGAGTACTGTGGTATTAATCATAACAACTGACAGGTATGTATTCCGCTCACTGGCCTCCATTCTGCGCCACTGAGCATCTAATAGATGTAAAATGGTTTCTTTTCTGGGAGCCAGAAGATTATTATTTATTTCAGCCTGGTTTTCATATTCATTTGTTTATCACAAATGGTTTTGACAAACCTATTATGTTTTTATGCGTATAAATACTACGGCACTTTGTTGAATCAAGAGTATTGAGTCTCGCTTTTCATATATTTATTACTTTTACTGATTTATTCAATTTCGTGGCCCTCAGACCCTTGTGAAACAAACAAACTCATTATTTCTTTATCAGAAAATCGAAGAACTTATTTACCTCCTCATCAATTGAAACCCCTCCCCATAACCCACCTTCGATCTAAAAACAAATATATATATATATATATATATATATATATATATATATATATATATATATATATATATATATATATATATATATGCATATATATATATATATATATATATATATATATATATATATATATATATATATATATATATATATATATATATATATATATATATATATATATATTTGTTTTTAGATCGAAGGTGGGTTATGGGGAGCTGTATATAACTTAGCACCTGACATGGGTTACGGGATTAAACGGTTCCGAAATAGAAGCAATATTATTAACACTGTCGGTAAACGGTCATCTGCCCCCCCCGGTCAACTGCCCCCCCCCCCCCAGTCAACTGCCCCCCCTTTTTTGCAACCCGGTCGACTGCCCCCCCCCTGCAATTTGCCGGTGGCGTCATCTGCCCCCTTCCTTTTTTAGTGGAAAAAAAATTCTTGAAAAAATTAGGCAATTGTGATGTTCCCGTCTACTTCGTCTCTGAAACAATTGATCTTCATTGATCTATTCACCAATATTGATCTTATGAGAGACTCATCCGTAAACTAATTGCAGTTCTTATTGCAATTAGTTTCCTATTGGTGAATTGCAATTTACCGAGGTGCAATACATTCAATAAAATAAATATAATTTTATTTATTGTGTCTTTGTAAGCCAAGAACCCAAGAAAAATAGTACATGGAGGGGGCAAGCGACCACTCCTCCACTTTGAAGGGGGGAGGGCAGTCGACCGGGTTGCAAAAAAGGGGGCAGATGACAGGAGAGGGCAGTTGACCGGGGCAGATGACCGGGATTCTGACACTATCTGGGACACTCACGAAAACAAGCATTTAAAGAGCGTGATGGAGAAGGGAGAATCGAGGGGGGAGGAGAAAATAAACATAGTACTCACTTTTGATTAAAAAAGATATTTTGTTTTACACCATTCAGTCCATATAGGGTCGTAACTAATGTGTAAGTTTGTGCCCAATTTCACATATGCCGGTGTATTGATTTTAAGTTACCCCCTCTCAGACTACCCCCCACTAACTTGAATTTTGGTAATTCAAAGGGGGTAATTCAAATTCGATTTATTATTACCACCAGGGGTAATCTGAAATCGAATTTGTATTATCCCCTCCCCTGTTTTTAGATTACCCCCACATCAAAAGCTGTCAACATGCAGAAAAAAATAATCTTTTCTAGTTCTACATTTATCCACATACAAATAACTTAAAATGAAATATTCAGTTCATCAACTCCTTAACGACAGCCAAACTTGACGACTTCTTCAACATTGTTTTTGCACAATCGTTACAAGTATTTGACTGATATTCTACAAAGAAGTTGGTTCAGTTGCTAACTCAAAATCAAAAGGCTTTTCTGTCAGTATCTATCAATGTCTTTCAGTGTCTGGTAATGTCACCATTTTCCGTTTAAGTTAATCTCCAGCTCAAAGCAGCTAATCACAGTGTCGGGACGATGCTTTGAGTAGGTTTTCTGCATGTATATGCCACACGGTATCTTTAATTTCAGGGTAAGTATACTTACATGGTCAGGGTATATGCTGTAATTATCACATCACAGCTAGTTACGTTACTGTAAATTGCAATTATACATGAAAGGTCCTCATTTGATCTGTAATTATAACATCACAGGTTTTTTTATTGTAACAAAATACCTATTGAAAGCACATTGCAATAATAATAATTATTGTTAATTGAATTTTGTACTATAGTCTTTAATTATTAAATCACAAGTAAATAATTGCAATTGAAGATTCATTGAAGGCATTTAATTTAAAATAACTAGCTTGTGATAACTTTGCAATGAATGGAACCGGCGTTCAACTTTTCGTTCCCTTCCCAGTGCTGCTCCGGCGTTTGATGGATTAAATTTTCACTACATAAACCCCTCAAAATTTTAGTTGCACCAAACCAAGTCTCTTGCGACAATGGGTGACTCCGAAGAAATTCGCTTTAAAGAGGAACTTAAAAAGTTCTATTCGTCCAAGAAAGATCAGTAACAATGTCTACTTCTTGAGAAGTATGACTATGAAAATTTCATAACTGAAATTCTCGAGGCGAAAGCGGCGAATCCAAAAAAATGACAGATAACGACTCGTATTTAAAAAATACGATGTCCTTGTCTGTGGAGATGTGGAAAAAGTGATCAAGTGACCATACCGCTTGTTGATCGTAGTAGGTGCTACCCTAGAAATATTTTGGGTGTGATTAGGAGTCGCGATGAAAATGACGTCATAGCAGTCAGAGGTGGTATATTGAAAGGAAAATACACCAGAAATCAATTTGACCTGTGCAAGCATATACCACTCAGCGAAACCGACTTAAATCTGACCTATAATGTGTCACTTCGTGAAGCGGTCAAGTATGAATCAAAATGTGGTGGGCAAAGTTTCGTTAAATGCAATTGTGCAGGTGGCAAAAACTGTAGAACAAAGCGTTGTAAATGCCACAAAGCAAATGTGCTATGAAAACGCGCTGTCATTCAAGTCTGACACATGGTAACAAAAATTAGTTGCAAAAGCAATTGAATAATTGCAACTGAATAAGATATTCAGATTGTAACGGTAATTACAGGAGGGCTTAGTTAACTGCAATTGAACGAGTTGTTAAACAATGTTATATTGATGACAAGCATCTATTACTTTTGTGATTGTTTTGTTAATAATGACAAGTTCATATCGAATAAGATGTTATTCACGACCTTTAATAGGTAAACGGTCATCTGCCCCCCCCCCCCGGTCAACTGCCCCCCCCCCCAGTCAACTGCCCCCCTTTTTTGCAACCCGGTCGACTGCCCCCCCCCCTTGCAATTTGCCCCCCCCCCCTCCTTTTTTTACTGGAAAAAAATTCTTTAAAAATTAGGCAATTGTGGTGTCCCCGTCTACTTCGTCTCTGAAACAATTGATCTTCATTGATCTATTCACCAATATTGATCTTAGAGAGACTGATCCGTAAACTAATTGCAATTCTAATTTCAATTAGTTTCCTATTGGTGAATTGCAATTTACAGAGGTGCAATACATTCAATAAAATGAATATATATTTATTTATTGTGTCTTTGTAAGCCAAGAACCCAAGAAAAAATAGTAAATGGAGGAGGCAGTGTAAGTATACTTGCATTGAAAATGTTCAGTGTAAGTATACGTACTCTGAAATTAAAGATACCCTGTAACATATATAAATAGGTGGTTGATTTTGGTTGCTACATGCAGTTTCAATAACTAAACAAAACAATAGGAAAACGCTGAAAGTTGTAAAATAAAATTAAAAAGATGAAAATAAACATTTCATTTCAGTTTGTTTGTGTGTAAATGAATGTAAAAATATATAAGATTGTTGTTTTTTCGGCATGTTAACACTTTTGACATGGCGGGTAACTTTGAATCAGTGGCAGGGGGGAGGGGGGGGGGGGTCATACAAATTCGAATTTAAGTTACCGGAGGCTAAAAGAAATATGGGGATAATCTGAAGTCTTTACACCGGGGCTTTAATCAAGAAACATTACAATTTATTACGATTTTTCTTTAATTTCGTTCTTGTTTTCTGATTTATCTGCATGCAACAAACTGGTTGTTGCCTGTTCCAAAATTGGACACGCCTAATATTTTTTACATTTTCTTTTTCCTCAATGCGCGTTTCTGTTGTTCTCTGCTGGGGCTAATTTACAGACTGACCTAATGATGTGCCAGGGAGGGTTGGTATTGCTCATCAAGTGTGGTATTACGGATAATGCTCACGGCACTATCTTTGTGCATACTAAGGACCTAATATCCCAACGATTGCCCTAGCGACAATTGTTCTATCGATAATTGATTTGGTACCAATTGATCTAAATAGAGAGATATGACCACTGATCTATTTTCTTAAATCCTTCTTAACATTTTATCATTATTTATCGATTTGATAAAAAATAAATTGATATAATTTTTTTACATTTCGTTTAAACCCGGTCAATCCCTTTGTAACATAATATCCCTGTTTCAATTATTTTCAAAACAGAGCGCTTGGAATTCAAAACGCATTTAAAGAACTTTAAGGGTCAACAACCCCGAAGTTCGCTCACGATTAATCTACACATTAATTGCTAGTTTCATTGAATTAATTGCTGTGCACAAAGGATAATCCGCCAAAGGCTGCATCACCTGTCTCAGCTAAGGCGGTGTTAATCTTCTAACGTACCTACTTTTCGGAGTTTATTTAAGATCACTAGAATAGAATAGAATTGCTGCTCTACAAATTGTAACCCCCCTTAATTTCTGTTAGTGTCCCGGGTTGCTTAATGTATCGCAGTTATTGTGTCAGTATTCCGTGGGGTTATAACACATATAATTCTACACAACTATTATATTTTTCAAGATCTGGCCAACATAGGAATAGAGAGGAAATATAATAATAATAATAATAATAATAATAATAATGATAATAATAAAAAAAAAAAAATAAAAAAAAAAAAATAATAAAAAAAAAAAAAAAAAAAAATAATAATAATAATAATAATAATAATAATAATAATAATAATAATAATAATAATAATAATAATAATAATAAAAGAATATAACTTTTAGAATATAACTTTTATTATAGAGACCACGTGTGAAATGTAATTTTAACATTTAATGCTACTTTTTTATATCAAAATATAAGTAAAGATATCAATAAATCAATGTAGATTTCATTAATTCATATTTTGCCTTGAATAAGTGAATTTTAGATGGCAAAATCTTTTTTGTACAGTAAAAAATTAAAAGAAAGATTCCGTGTACAAGGACCAGTCATTGCTTTTTTCACAGATGTGTGCTTCGGATTTTTTACATAAAAATAGACTGATATTTTAATATAAAAAATTAATTTTTGAGGTCAAAATATCATTTGCAGATTTCAAATAAAAAAGTTTCATTCTAAAATAATGATGCCTGAAATAACTTCTTGATATCAATAAAAGGAAAAGAAATTGTTGAATTCAGAATTGAGATTTTGCTATCAAATATTTCATTTTTGTTATTAAGACTTGAACTTTTGATTTTTGAAAATCAATTTTAGAGATCATCAAACCATTTTCATATCAATAAATACTTTTTTAATATCTCTAAGTATTTGTTGAGATCAGAAAATCAGAGATTCTGAGATCAGGAATATATCTAGAGACATTAGAATAAAATTAAAGATAGTAGATAATAGAAATTCTTGATGTCAAATATAATTGTTTGAAATCAAAAATTAATTCGCAATAACAATGATTGCCTAATAAATGTGAAACTGGCATTCTATAACGCCTTCAACACTGCTTAAATTCAACTTTGATTTGATGGCTTTCCTCGTATAATAATCGTTGCATCAATTCAAACCCTGAAATACTGCGATGCTGCATAAACGTTGGCTAGAGGCTATGTCTCATCAGTGTCGGGTTTCGTTTCATTATTGAAATCGAAACAACAACTATCTTCCGTCGTTGAATAGGCGCCTACTGTCCGACGTTTAATCAATGTTGCGAAAAGATTGCAAATGTATCTTTTATTTCGTAAAACGCCTTCTCCATCTTTAGACGGGATTCTACTCATTAATATTGGAAACACTCGTGTGCTTGAGATTTGGGGACATCAGACTGCCCAGTAGTCTTTTTTTTATCTCAGAGACCCTCCGCCGAAGCGGGTTTGAAAGTGGGGATGGATTTGGGCCGTTTGCCGGAGGTCTAATGGTGGAAAATACGAACTACGCTTTCACTCGTAAAAGTGTTTTACAAAATAAAACGATAGTTTTACTCCTCAAAAGCTAACGTTCGCTTATCCCCCACCTTTCAACGGTAATAGAAACTGGCGTTGGGGTAAAACTCGCTAGGAACGCCTTGTGTAGAAAAGTTCTTTCAACTACGAACTACACTTTTACCGATATATGTTTTGAGCGAAATAAAAGACATCAAAGTACCTTGAGGCGTTTCAATGATTCTTAAACAAGATACACTCTTGATGCATAATGACATATACACTGTAAAGTAAAACGAATAATACTGAAAGAACGATAGTTTCAATATAAAACCCCATATGGGTAGAGCCATAACTAGAAATGGCCCCAATACTTACAAGATGGACCATGTGGTTCCGATCACGTGGGTGGAGCCATTCATGGTGAATGGTTCCACGCATCAGGGGCCAAGGGCTCATGGGTATAGATATGTCGGAACATCATAATCTAAGTGGCTCTACCCATTACCTACTTGGCTCACTCCCCTCTTTCACTTGAAAGAGGGATAGATTAGACTTCTTTGTTTAGCATTTTCATTCGCACACACAAAGATCGTTGGAATGATCCGTCTTACTACCATGCCCCTCCGACCCTCACTGATGGTACGCTCAGCCGCTACTGATTTACGAACGTCTAAAATATAACATGTCTTTTAATTACGGGTAAATCACACGATCTCTATGTTTAAACACTTTACGCACTCAAAGTGCTACAGATCAACTTAAAACGTAATAATTGGCAAAATCAATATTCGACATTTTTTAAAATAAATCACAAATTATTATTCACTCTACTTAACATGCAAGGCGGTGAGTGAAAGAAACATTTTACCACTACGAAAATTCAGGGTGGGAAGTGGGAGAATGCCTCTACCCACTTCTTAAGCCGCCCGACGGCCTGATCGTACGGAACCATTTAATTCAGAGATCGTCCTAAAGTTCGAGCTCTTTAGCTATCTTGAGAGTGCTTTCACCCTCTGGTTCTGGATTTTGGGGATTGCTTGAAACCCGCCCCTCTGTTTGCTGTGGCTCCTCTCTGGCCCTGACCGTAGTTCCTGCTGTAACAGACAGGGTTAGAAATTACTTTATCCGCTGCTATTAAAGGACCAATTGAATAAAGCCCTGCTAATTCGTTCTTTCAGGTAAAACTTCATAAAAGTGTTCGGGGATGACCAACATCCCGTGCGTAGTATATCGTCTAGTGAAACGTTATGTAAAGCATTCAACGAGTTAGCAACTTAACACTTTCTGGCTTGGCGCTCTGTAGGCCTTGGATAACTCAATGTATTTTCTCAGTGCACGTACAGGACAGAGTGTTGGTGACGAATCTTCCTGTGGCGTGAGTGCGAGGAGGAAGGATGTAAGTGTTATCTCTTCAAACGTTTCTGCCCCTTTGGTGGCGATGTGGGTCTTTCTCCTGAAGGAAGGGTTAGGCTTAAGAGCCACCGAATCCTGTGGCTCATTTTGGGGAAATGGCTATTTCGTCGAAGGTTTCTTCAGTTGTTAGAAACCTTAGAAACAGGTCTGGGTCCCATTGTGCCACGTTTGACCTGGACAGGGGTGACACTAGCTTAAACTGCTTGATTAGTTTGGAGATGGATGAATCTCCCTTGGATCGTAGCCTGATACTGGCTTTAGTTTTGATGTGATCGCTGACCTATAGCTCTCTATGGAAGATGGTCTTAGGTGTAGTTCTCCATATAAGAAATTTAAGAAGTCGGCCACGACTCCTGGAGAGGCTTTGAATGAGTTTAGTTTCTCTTCAGTACACCAACTCGAGAAATTATTCGACTGTGAGCGATATATCTTCGCCGTAGAAGGTCGTGTATTTATGTCATTTCTTTATTACACCGTCTGAAAGGCCTTGATCTTTCAAGAGCGTGGGGATACGTACCACACCCTCAGGTCTAGGAGATTGGGGTGGCGTGAATGTGCTACCAGTGGGGTTGATGTAGGAGTTGCTGATGCCAATGGATCCACAGGTTCATCTTAATTTTGATTCTTGACAGCAGGCTTAACCAAGAGGCCTCTGGTTGCCAAGGGGCTAACAGGATAAGCCCGCTTCTGGAGAACTCCAGAGCCCTGATAGGTGTCTATTTTAGACTTGTCTTCGGAGAGAAAGCATTTAGCACTCGCTCGGACCACTGGGATTTGAACACGTCTATCCTCCAGGCTCTTGGGTCTGAGCATGGGGAGACGTATCTGGGAAGCTGGTGGGTTACGAAGTTGGCAAATAGATGCAGGTCGGGAGGATTCCATGGGGATTGAGCTACTACCCACTGGAAACAGCCTTGGTTTAAGCACCATTCTGTCTGCACTAAACTGCCCATTCTGGATGTCAGATCGTCCAAGACATTCAGTTTGCCAGATATGTGGTCTGCTGAGAGTCATATCACGTGGCTTCGTGCTAGGGATATGATTTCCCCTGTCAGCTGGGTCAGTTCAGCTGAATAGGGGCCTCTTTGCTTACGAAGGCAAGCCAGTGCTGTTGAATTGTCTAGCATTACCCTTACTGATTTGTTCTCCCGGTGGGGGAGGGGACGAGAGATTACCAACCATACCATACCACTAGTTCCAGCCAGTTTATGTGTTTGGACAGGCTGGGTGGTCACGTGCCTTTCCAAAGCTTTCCCAGAAGTGAAAGCCCTAACCCTCGTCTGAATTGACAGTACGGAATGGGACGTTTGAATTGGTAACGCTGTGATAGACAGATCGGGATATCCACCATTGGGTCCTCGATTGCCTTTAGGGAATAACTACTACTCTGTGACGACCCTCCCTCGTGCTACAGCCGTTTGTGCAGTCCTCTGAAAACGTCTGTAATGCAGTTAGTCTAACTTGACCGTCTTTTCTGTAGCCATTAATAAGCCCAGTAAAGACTCCATTCGGGTTCATTTCATCGGTTGACGGGGGAGGGCGGCTATGTCAACAGATGATCCTCTCCCACCTTTCTTGTGTGGGGCAAGCTGCGGCTAGCTCTAAATTCCACCTTTCTCCTAGAAAGGTTATTTGCTGTTTGGGCACAAGTTCTGACTTTGCTATATTTATCCGAAAACCTGCCCGCAGCGCCTGCCTTACTAGGAGGAGTGTTTGGAGCCGGGTCTGGGCCTCTTCGTTATGTGCCAGGAGCCAGTCGTCCAAATACCGAAAGACTAACATCCCTTGGAGTCTGACCCAAGATTTAAGCACTTTCATCACTTTCTAGAACACATATCGGGTAGTGGTGGTTAGCCTGAAACCTTCTCTTCTATTTGAAAGCATAGCAATTTTGTGGCTTTTTGATTTACTGGGATGCCTAGGTACGCATCTGACAAATCTATTGACGCACCCCAACTGCCCTGTTGTATCAATTCTTTAATTACTTAGGCCGTATCCATTTGAAAGGTGATTGTAAGGAGGAACTGGTTTAGGTCTGACAGGTCTATGATCATTGTAAAGCCCCTCGTTCTTTTTGGTACCAGGAATACACGACTGAAAAAGGAACGTTCGGTATCTGGCATCTCCTGTATGGTTCTCTTGTTTAATATTTCTTGCACCATGTTCTGTATGGGGCTGACCCCGCTCGGAGTCCTGGCTGTAGAAGGAGGCTATGTGTTTTCGGGGCATTAAATGGAGAGGTACCGTTTGGCACCTGCCTCTGTTGTCCCTCTTGAATGGAAGTGAGTAGCCTAGTCGGAGCCAATTGACTACACGACGGAGGCTCCCATTTCTATCCAGACTTTGCAAAAATAACCTAGCATTCCTCCTAAAGACCAAGAGTCTTTGCAGTTCAGCAGCCTTTTTATTTCTTGCCAAAAATAACCAGCATAGCTTGGAGATGAGTCTTTCCATCTCCACACGGTACCGCAGTTCATTGCTACCTGTACTGTTGTGAGGCTTGATTGCTGCTCTCTTGTTGCCTCTGCCTCTTGAATGACGGTGATTGGTAGCATCCCCTGGATGCTCTCCCTAGAGGCGTTGGCTCTTGCATGGCGGCGTCTAGAGCGAGACATTCGTTCTAGGTCCTGGCATAAAGCCCTCTTCTCCAAGTTAACTGTTTCCAGGTCCTGGGGGAGGGGAAGAGCTCTGCCTGACTCAAAATATTGGAATGTCTCTGGCTCCTTTAACTGATGACTAGCAACACAGCAAGACCGCGTCTCTTCGAAATTGCACCATCGAGGTCAGTTGATTAGCGACGATTTTGGCAGTGTCTCGAGTAGCAACCAACATACCCCAGGAGTTTTAAAACCGCAGGGTCCGATATTCCCCTCTGCGCTAGCGCCTCCTTCGGCTTTTAACGTATGGTCTTGCATAGACGTGATATTCAGAGTCTGATATTCAGAGTCTTTTTATACGAGGGGAATATTCAGAGTCTTTTTCTACGAGGGGAATACTCGAGTCCGGTTTGATTTTTGGCATCCATACTATTGTCTCGGAGGGCTGTTCTAGCTGTTCAATCGCAATAATATTGTCGGTAGATCCATAGGTGGCACACTTTATTGACAGTGAATGGGTGCAGCTTCGCCAGAATTTTGCCCTCACCCAGGTCCATTCGTTGAAACTCCACTTGCCTGGCTGCCACCGCGTTAGCAACCCCAGCACTGGTAGAGAGGACCAGAAATGCTTCTTGTTATGGTTCTTCGCACTCAAAAGTCAGACGCATGGGTGGCTCCTCCCTGTCAGCATATAGGTTGCCAGCTTCCACCCCTGCTAACCGCATAATTTACTTAATTACGTCCCTGAATGGAATGTCCTCTGGTAGGATGCGTGATACATCTGTCACCGGTGAGGGCAGAGTGTTATCCTGAGATGGTAGGATGGGGGAGACGGCGTACGGATTGGGCGTCTGCCTACCGCCGCTAGTTCCCTTTTTGGGCGATCTGAGGCTATCCATGAGTTGATAAGGTTGGGTGAGTGATTCCAATTCCTTCTCCTCTCTTTCTCCGAGCCCAACTCCTCGCCCTCAAAAGGCAGGTGTGAGGGCTCTAGGTCCTCGTCTGTGTCCTGGTCTTCTTCCACTGGTAAAAACGACTTGTCCACACCACTGGGGTTACCAAGAAAGGAGCGCTGGCTCGAGACTGGTTCTCGTATCCCTGGGCTGTATCATCGAGGTCTGTCCAGACGGACGGAGGCCCACAGACTCGCCATCACTAGCGTGAGTTTCACTCATTGGTGGTCGTGATGCTGTCACTGCCACGCTGCCACCGAACTGGGAAGAGCCAGGTGGCTCCTCCTTATAAATCGGTGCCTCAAACCAAATGGGTAGCGCCACAGCAGTCCCAACAAATGGCAGTGACCCGTTAATCTAGCTAGAGACGTATAAGCCCAATCGACGCTCTTCTAAATCATGCACAGCAGCCTAGGCAAGCCAATGGTGCTTGGATTACTTGGAGCAGCATGGAGGTCAGGCAACGCGAGAACTTACCAGCGCCACCGCCTGTCTCCGTGCCTTTCCCACACTCAACTTGACACTAACGTCCTACCAGACAATCAGACTGACACAGCTCCTAGCATATCCAGGAAAAATTGAATCTGTTGACCCTTGGAGAAATACAAAAAAAAACATGGTAAGGTGACAAAGACCGAGTTTGTTTACTCGAAGCCAACACTTCGATTCCTGGTGCTCATTTAGCTTAAGGCATTTAAACCACCAAAATTTATCCGACGGAGACTTGGGCAAGTGATATATAATCGCTTTCTAGAGGGTGGCAATCATTTTCACGTTTTTGTTGAAACAATATGGGACAAAAATTACGGGCTCCGGACCTCTCATTTTGTATGTTCTCATCTTCACATATTATCAGAGTGAGTTGTTCCTATGAGTGATAACATGATCATAAAATAAAATGCTATTTGATTTTTTTCAATCAGTTTTAAAGGCCTATGCGCATATTTGAGCAAATGTGGTTAAGACCTAAATACACCGAGAATTTCTGAGTCGATAAGGGGGTTGCTGGGTAAACAATGCCATATCAAGCAAACAGAAAATAATCAAATAACCAAGCACGACCTTGGACATGATGATGAGCCGGTGTCCTATGATATCTTGACCCCCGAATATCTTCGCTCCCCGGACAAGATATCCAAGGTTATCTTGGCCCCCGATATCCTAGTATATCTTGCCCCCTTTAGGATATCTTGGCCCCCCTAGGGGGGCTAAGATATCCTAGTATATCCTCTTAAATAATTTCATATGAAAACTTCACTTGAAAGAAATCTCAGTTAGTGTTTCATGTTTGATTGATGTATGTGTGATCAATCAATCAATAGTCTTTTAAAAATGAGTAGCTTTTTTATTGCATTTGACCTCATCTTTGAATCCACATCCAATCTAAACAGCGTTCACCTTGACTGCAATTCTGTCGATGACATACACCATGTCAATAGCTGAAAGAAATGTCAATGACTTGTTTGATTTATGTATGTGTGATCAATCAAGCAATAGTCTTTCCAGAATTAATAGCATTTTAATTGCATTTGACCTCGTTCTTGAATCCACATCCAATCTTCCACTGTCAGAATTAAAGGGGGTGGAAATTGCTATTTTCGGACCCTGAGCCATATTTTGACAGGTTTCCAAAACAGCCAGAAAAACCTTAGATCGGCAGTCGAATTGTACTTAAGTGAAAACGACGAGAATTTTTCCAAGTTGGCAAATTGCGCTGACTATTGTGAAAAGAGTTGCATGCACTACAATGGAGTTTGTGTATATGTGTATTTTCGCCATGTAGATGCGATGCGGCGGGAAACGTTACCTACAAATGGCTTACGTACAAATCTCAGAGATCTGCTCTAAAGCCATTGGCAAAGCTTAGAATGGCAAATCGCAACATGTCCATTTCAAATACAACGAACACTACTCCCCAGTTTATGAAATATGGAACTGTAACGTTAACTCGTGTGGTGCTGGGATTTTATTTTATTTGTGACATTTATGTTTTCTTTTTGTCTCGTATGGTGTTGGGAATTTATTGCATTTTTGCGATTTATATGTTCTTTTCATGCGATGCTTGTCACATTTAGTGTAAAGTTTAGTGTAATGAGAAATAAAATATATAAATAGGCATTCTTTTTATTTTTCTATTAACTGGGGCCAAGATATACTGTGATAACTTGGCTTCCAAAGGGGGCCAAGATATCCTAGGATATCTTGTCCGGGGCCAAGATATCCGGGGGGCGCCAAGATATCCCGTTACACCGGGACCTACAGGATACATACCCAGCATTCAAACAGACAAAAGTATAACAGAATCGCTAAAAGCGCGCGAAAAGCAAAACAAGCAGCAGCTTAATGGAGAACCAACATTTATATATGCACGTGCAGACGACTAGCGTCATAAGACTATCCCGACGAAGTTTGTCAAAAAAAAAAAAAAACACAAAAAGTCTAAAACCTAAACACTAAAATCGCATGTTTTAAACATGCAATCAAATGTGATCAAATCCATTGGTATTGTCTCATTTTTCTACCAAGTTTAACATCGGAAAACTGTTGTTCGGAAAAAGGAACAATAATAATCCTCATAAAGATCCTAGAATGCACTCAATATCTCAGTAACTCTTAACCGGGAGGTAAGAAAAAAGACCATTTACTTCAAGTTTTGTTTTGTTTTGTTTTGTTTGTTTGTTTGTTTGTTTGTTTTTTTTGGCACGGTTCACATACTGGCACTGACACTGGCCCCGAGTTCAGTGTTACTACTATCAGGATACACATGTATGGAAACCACCCCCGCCCCCCTCCCCCCAGCCACATGTTCACACTTGTGCCATGTTTTCTTTTCCCACTGCATGCTACGATTTGTACTGAACACTCCTTTAGGTATCGCCCAGATAACTAAAATACTATGCTGGTCTAGTGTTCATATGTAGGAGCAACTGTATTGCTTCAGTGTAATTATGTAGGCTTAAATGTATGGTTCTGGTGCTCATACTGAGTATGTAGTCGCAACTGTGTTGGTTCATTGGTAGAACTGTGTTGATCTGCCGTCGGGGTATATTCGTTAAGTATAAAAGGTTGGTAGTGCGTAATATCCAATGAGCAAAAAGACGCTCGGCAACAGGCCAGTGAGCAGTTGACCGATGAGAAAGAGACGCTCAGCAACAGACCAGTGAGCAGTTGACCAATGAGCAAAGAACTGTTCAGCAACGAGCCAATCAGCAAATGACCACTGATCAAAATATAGCTCATCAATAAGCCCTTCAGTAAATGACCAATCAGCAATTATTTCAGTGCAGTTCCCGATATCCTCTTTCCCCATAAACTCTTCCTTTTATAAAGCCCCCATTATAAAAACTTGCTTGCCGCCGAAACATTCATCACCATCCCGTACAGATCCTTCAACATTTATGGGACAACTTGCATGATGTATAAGTAGATATTAGAGCTAAATGACTTTTTTGTGAGTGTGTTTCATTTTCCCTCTTGCTTAGAACCCAGTAAAACCGTAAACGCTCAGGGGTTTCCTATAAACAATGTACGGACATTTTGCTCATACCACGCCTACATAAGGAAAACATTTGTAAATCAATTTTACCTCCTTAATATTTCCAAACACCTCTGCATTGTGGTTTTTCGTGGCTTTTCGACATATATATATATGCAATAAGTGATATTACAATGACTTATAAGTGAGGGAAACCGGATCTGCAACTCATAAAATACAACACCCTATTCCTATTTTCTGAGTCCAATTAAATTAATTCTAGGTCTCCCGTGTCTGTGATGTCTGGAGGAATCATACGTCGAAATGGATTCAGTGAAACTACGACCAAAAAACACCTTGATTCATTGCTATGCACTACACATCTAGATGTTCTTAGGAGAGTCATCAACAGAGCCAAATGATAAAAAAAAACAAAGGCATCTATTTCTATAAAACCTTTTCTCTGGTCTTTTTTTGTTCCGACGGGTCGTAGTGCCCTTATGTAACAGGATATCTTACTACCCGCCCCCTGTAAAGCTTCGACCGGTGTCCCAGTGATTGTGATCAGCTGTGATTATGGTCTGGCCGGACACTCATTCCCCCCTCCGGTATGTCTACTTCCTTCCCCCCACGAACTTTTTTTGCGTGTAAATGTACTTGGACAATATTTGTTCATGTGAATAAATGAATTAAAAAACTGCATAAAACTATCTTAATCTTCGTGATTGACCAAATTCAACATAATTCAAACTAAAATACAAAAAGGCATCCTCGATCAGACAGTTCTTTTTTTCTCTCTCTTATAATTTTTAACATTTTTAGAGAGCCCAGGTGAAAACTTCTGATCGCTAAGATTATCATAAACGCCCTATGTTATGAGTCAGTTACCCAAAACCTGAAAACGGATCAGAGCTCTGTTTAAATCAGTTAAAAGAACTTAAATCTATGCAAATGTACAAAGTATGTTATGTCGTATTTTTTATTTAAAATCAAATGTGAAGAGCATTTATCGTGTGTACAAGGAATTAAGGGCCCTAACTGATTAAACCAATGTACTAAATATGCAACTGTAAAAATACATGTTCCAGAAGGTATGTTTGCTTCTGAACCATGTTTTTCCAAATTGAAACTTTTTAAGAAACGTTTCAATTTGTTCACGGCACACACAAGAAGTAAAATAAAATGTAAAATAAGGAGTTTCTGCTTCTTGTAAAACGCCGGTAATCTCTCATAAAATGAACATCTGGTTTTCAATAAGTGTTGTATAAACCTCGCTACCTAACTTCGGATCAGTTTCGGGATTTATAAGTTGTATACCCAGCGCAGTCCATATCCTGGGAAAATCCAATTTCTTGTGTACCGTTGTTACTGTTAAGAATTCCGGATATTTGACTCGTCCATCCTCTAGAAAACTCCTTGAAACAAGGCCATGGCGACATAAGGATGACTTTGAAGATGCTCATCATGCCCGATTCGCTTTAAGTGTCACCAGACACAAATCGAAATATTTACTGCGTGACCAAGTTTGCTCATACCACAAATAGCCTAGACAGTTTTTTACAAATTATTAATGGACATGTTTTGTGGATTTTAAAGCAACGAGACACCTATTTCTTCTAGCACACATCACTTTGATTCTTTTTGTGATTGTGAATTATCACATTCAATATTCAGTACATCATCGGGGCTATAATTCACAATATCTGGTTTGACTAATTTGTGCAGATCACAATTAAAGGGGATGGAAATTGCTATTTTCGGACCCTGAGCCATTTCAAATACAAACGAACATTACTCCCCAGTTTATGAAATATATAGATCACATGCTGCGGGTATTTATAAGTAACTAACAATTTGCCCGATATCTTCAAAAAAAAAAAAAAACCCTGAAACGGCAAAAGGTTCAAATTGTAAGAGCACATTAGATCTGGTTGTAATTTGGTTGTAATTTATCGCGACCATAGATCAACGCCTGCTCACCGTCTTAAAGATCAATTGAATATATGTTCGACAAAAATACTGTTTAGGCGTGGCGTTGATTTTCGTTATCGAAAATCCAACTTATCCGACGCTCAGCTAACATCTCCCACGCAACGTTGAATATATTCCGGAAGATCGTCGAAAAAATAGACGTTGCAAAAATGTCCGGATGACAACCAAAAAAAAAACATAATCGTGTTCATGGTCACAGGAAATTTAACCATGATACTGGTACTGACTGGTCGCTTTGAAAATTGCCGAAAAGTAGGACATAAAGTATGGGATATTCTGAAACGCGCCAGCTTTTACCGCGTTCTTTTGAAATATATTCATGAAAATTGACTTCTTGCATATCCAGTGTTAGCCGGTGACCCGAAGGGAATTCTGATGGAGCAATGAATGCGATTACTTTATGACTGCCACGGTACAAACGGCGAAGTGAGTAATATATGTCACTTTCCCGATGTCTAAACCAATCGTTAGACACATGTAAACAACCGCAGAAAATAGACCATCTATGTGAAATATTTGGCTGTAAATTCCCCCTTCTCCTCCGAGAAAAAATAAATAAAAATCAGGAAAAAGGTCTGCCATAATCATCGAAAACCCGATGTTGATGAAGCGTTAAAATGTTTAATGGGGAGAATAAACGTCAAAAACATTAATGTGACCTTATAAAGTAACAGCCTTGTACCAAACAGACGGATAATTCTTCGCGTGTTGAATTTAGCCTACTGAATTTTTGTCTTATCCACAGGTCACACTGCACAGAATAACGCGCCTCTCTCATGTGCTTCCGAGTGACAGTGACTGATGGGAGGTAGAATTATTACTAGATTCGCCTTTTTTTTTTTTTGCTTGTTGGCACAAGATATAGAAGATAGCTCTGTGATCCCACTCTGATTAAAAACTAAGATACTTGAAAGGGGGCCAAATTTGCTGCTAATTTCATTTTAAAACAAACAGACGCCACAACTTTCACCTCCATGCGTAAAAGTGACTTATTTATTCACTCACAGACAAGCAGATAACAGACTGCTGGGTGTCGCGGTACCCCCAGTTCTTAACATATTTTAGTTACAACATAATTCTTGAAACAGAAATTTATTATCACAACGATACTAACTTTCACATACCCTTATATTCAGCAGTACACATATTGGTCAGTGTACTTTTTCATTTGTTTAATAATATTTTGGCAGCAGCTTGAACAAAACTCCGCTCAAAGGAAAATTGGCGTGGATGAAAGATAGTAAGAAGCATCGTCCTGCAAACTAACATCATCTGGAACTGCCCCCAATGAGATTACCACGATATCATAAGTAATAGATGATATACATTTCTTCATGCTTTTATAATTCAAAAAGATTATTGATAATATTCAACCAGGCATCTCTTTAAACCAACGCATAAACATTAAGAACAACAGACAAAGACGTAACGTATCTTTGTTCACTCGCAAAATGCCTATTTTATTGACAGCCGCGTGATCTTATAATTTACAATTTTTATTTATAATTTCTATTTCTAGTCCGTCCGAGCGCCTTTTCTAATAAGTTTTTAAGGCCTTGGCATTTTAGTGTAAACATTTCTTCAATCAATGTTTTATCTACAAATATTATTTTATACATTGCTTGTAACGCAACTAAAAGTGAAAATTGCCTATGATAGCCTAACGCCTAATTTCTATTATAAATTCACTAAGACGCATAAAGTTTCCACGCACGTCTACAAAATTCTGAATACATATTACACCTTTTTTCAAACCAGCCTTTGATAACTGGAAGATATTTGTTATTGGGTACAATGTATTGAGGGTTATGCTAAAAATTTGTCTAGACTGCAAAATCCAACATATATTTTTTATGAAACAGAGGTACTACAAGACGTTTGTCACTGCTATAATTACACTGCAATAAAACCTGTAGTCCTCACATTACACAAAATTGTTCAAGTTCAAAATTATCCCAACCTCTACCAGAGATAAGACGCCCTACCCAGACCATACGTAAGCAATAGTGTGAGTCTGAACATTAATAAACACTTTGCACCTCGCCTCTTAAAAACACTCTCTTAAGATAATGATAATTATAACCTTCCTTTTGTTTATTTTGTTTTATTGATACTGATATTGATATGTTAATGCCTTTGATTTAATTGTAGTAGTGGTTAAGCCCTTGTTATCGCCTCTAGGCATCTGTTATTCTCTCTGGTGATAGGTTTTTTATTTACGATTCCCATAAATAATGTGTGTGAGACAGATCTGAAATCAGAACTGAAATCTGTACGCGACCGGTGTGAATTCAGTCTATAGTTAACTAATATAACATTGAGCTTGAATATATGTCACAAATAACATTGAAAACACAGTTAGGCGAACACACGTGTGAATTCTTATTAATATACTTTCTAAATCATCATAAATCACAAACTATAGCCAAAAACATTTAATAACTTTTAGAATTGTTATTGTCATCTTTGTTAATATACGACTAAAATAAAGTCGTATATATGTTGTGCACTCAATTCTTGTGCCAACAGACAATTATCAATGGGATTAGAGTAATTATAATCCTCCGTTTTGTTTAATTGTTAATTATATATATGTCGCGTCGTCCCTAAATAATGCATGCTCATAGGAATTACTATAATGGTATTTCTATTGTTATAATAGTTATGGTATGTTTATAATTGTAAAACCCCTTTTGTTACTCCTTTGATTGTTGTCACCTGTTTGTTACCCACTCTTATAATAAGTGTCTTTGTTAGGATCTACAAGTATATAAGCTATGGAAAATAATATACGGGAGAATCTAGAAGCGCATATCTGAATGATAAAACGTTGATTGAGAAATTATATTATATTATGAACTCGGATATATGTTATGTTGTGGATATTCGATCATGTATGGTACGTGACTATCGTTCTTAAGTCTAATAACCAAAATGCTTTTCTTGGCGTAATAGACCCCGGTACACCCCACTGCACTTAGTATATTTACATCAATAAACACTTGTTATTTCATTTAATCATTCTTTTTAATTTATAAGGAAGTGCCCCGCTGTGAGTCAAAAACGGCTCACAGAGGTGTACTTCATATGGTGGAGATTTGCAGTGTAATTACGCCTTGAAATCATAATAATAATTATTTCACAAAATACACTACAAAATAAAAGAAAGAAACATTTAAAAAAATGGCACAATTATTTTGTACATATTTACAGAAATAAACAAATAAACAAATAAAATCAGTGTCATTAGTGAAGTGAGGGCCTATAATGCTCTTCACATGAAACTGAATTTACAGAAAAGAATAAATGCATTTCTTCTATTTAAAAAAAAAAGCCACAATATTCTGCAAAGCAGTGACGGTGGTGCTCATTTTAAAGTGGGGGGAGACATTTGACGCCCCTGAAAACACTTTTATATTCTAGCTGAAATTCGTTTTTGCATAGCATAATTACTTGCACACCAACAGTGTTCATATTTCATAAGTCGATTTGTACCAGCAATTTTGGCAAGTCGAATGGAACTTGTTCTACAAAACTTTGTATAATATGCATACAGCATAGAACATACTAGCCTTTTAAAATTGTAACTAGCAAAATGCAATAATTACTAATAATAATATCATCTATATTGCCAATACTTTACTGTGTTTTTTATCACAGTTAAGGCTACTTGCACAACAGTGGTGATCACAAAGTTTTTAGATTTGTTGTCTTTTTCTTAAACTAAACTAATTAACCATAAAGGCATATGAAATGTCACAAATACAGACCACGACTACACGCGCAACAATGGTGGTCATAAGTATCAATCACAACAAATCCCAAAACACAATATAGTTCGTTTGGACTAGCAGTGTTGACATGGGAAACACATTAGCACAATGCTTCATCACCATGGATTTCTTTTAACATCCAAATTGTCTCTACATCCTTATCAGGCAGCTCGCACAAAATTTTAAAATGCCAATTTTATATCTGGCAAAGGACTTCTTCTGTTTCTTGAGGGTGCTGATATGTTGAGTTGTTTGGCCATGGATTGATTTGTTAAGCGTGGTTCAACAAGTGACTTCAACATTTGATTTCTTTGCTTAGATTACCTTTTATTCTGATTTTATAGTCGTTTCAAAGGTCAAATTTTCAGCTGTTGTTAAGTAATCACTTTGTTGCTCGAATACCGCCTTATCATGTCTAACGTCAAAATGTCCTACATAAACCAACATCAAGATACCCCGTTCGAACGTTGGCAATGTCCGCTTAAAGAGCCGATAAAAGTACCTCTCCCAAAATATTTTTCTGGGTACTCCAAGGAGGATGGAAAAACATGGCTTAAGTATTTAGAGCTATTTCATCATTGTAGTGGAATAGGGCCAGACATTGCACCACGAGTTTTTCCAGTTTTCTTAAAAGACCTAGCGCTTCAGTGGTTCGATAATCTTCCAGATTTCGTCAGTTCAGATTATGTTCTGCTAAGAGAGGCATTTCTCGATAGGTTTCACAATAAAGTCTACACTTTTAGAGATGGTCTCGATGAACTTTACGGAATGTCTATTGACAGCATTTCCACTGACGTAGATTGGGACGATTTCGTTTTAAGACATGGTACTGTGTGTGATAGGCTTGGTTTTTCACAAGAATTCCAAAGAGTTCAGAGCTTTATTAGTCTAATGCCCCGGGAAATAAAGCCATGGTTGTATGCTGGTGTCTACAATGACACAAACAGTTGTGCCAGAAGTGCGAAACATTTCTTCCATTCGCATATGGCGAGGACAGCTTCATCATCGGAGCCAGTTCGTCCTGTTAACAGGGTAGAAGCAAACTTGATTCACGAATATACCAAAAAGCAATATCAACCAAGGAAAACTTATGAACAAAAACAAAATAGAAGAAAAGGCTGGAAGGTTCCGTGTACAATCTGTGGTTCAAACAACCATCGCAAAGACCAGTGTCATGTTACTATTAAACCAGACACCAATGATGCAAGCACTCAAACCAAAAATGCAAACACACACCTAACGACGAAAACTGCACATACACATCAAACACCTAAAGTTTGCCCCATTCTTGATCTGAGTGGCAGCTCACACATAGCAGTAAAATGTAGTGACGGGGTTGAACTACATACTCTTTTGGACACCGGAGCCAATTGTAACTGCATCAGTGTTGAGGCCTTCAAGCGCCTTAGGCAGTGTGACAAAACGGATGTCGAATATTCCAAATTCAATCATGCACAGTCGGCCGGTGGTGCCCCTTTGTCTATAAAAGGAACTTCAACAATTTCGTTTCACCTCAAAAACTCCAGCTTCCGAGTTAATGCGTATGTTATAGAAGATTTGGTTGTTAATTTTATTTTGGGAAGAACATTTCTTGAAGATCAGGGTGCAGTTATAGATTTTTCTAAGAGCACCATAAAACTGAACGATAAATACACGCTGGTCGTATCCGATGAGTGCGTTGTCGATCCGCAGACCCAAAAAGTTGTTTATGTTGATGTTAAGGGGAGCATCCCTAATGCAATCGACGGTCTAACCCGTCCAAACCACAGAATACAAGCTCTCGGCCTATTTATGGCAAATACACTTAACACTTCAAAGAACAACAAGATACCAATACGTTTGATGAACCCTTTAGTATCACCAATTAAACTTAAGGCAAAAACAAAAATAGGAACTTTTAGTCCTCTCAGCTCAGCTGATAGCATTAGCCTCGTGGAAGATACGGGTCAAATCAAAGACTTACCATTTGTGAACCTTGTATCTGATGGTAAAGCTACAAATCAAACAAACCTTGCAACTGAAAAACATAAAAATTCAACCTCCATACATCATCACAATCTTAGCTTTGAGGAGGCTCGGGCAAAGCTTAAGAACTCTATTGATCTGAGTCAGTCAGATCTCACTGATGTTCAAAAAGATCAGCTGCTTGACGTTCTTGCAGACCGACGAGAAGCATTCTCGCTAGATGGTGAACTAGGCAACTGCAAACTAATAAACCACGAAATCGCTCTAAAGCCTGGAACAAGACCTATTTATCAAAGACCTTATCGCTACTCAATGTTTGCAAACGACGAGGCACGGAAGCACGTAGCCGGCTTGCTAGAAAAAGGTGTTATCGAACCTAGTACATCTCCTTGGTCCTCTCCAATTTGCATTGTCACCAAGCCACGATCTGATCCATATGCTCCAATTGAAACAAGGATGACAATTGATTATAGGAGGTTAAATGATCAAACGCTGCCTGATGTCCATCCTTTGCCACGGCTCGATGATACACTCGATAGAATTGGTTCCCAAAAACCAGTTTTCTTCAGTTCAATCGATCTTCTTTCTGGGTTCTTTCAAGTTGAGCTGGACGAGAAAAGTAGGCCTTACACAGCATTTTCTTTCGAGGGAGGACATTATCAGTTTACAAAATTAGCGCAAGGTTTGAAAAACTCACCGGCATCTTTTTCTCGGTTGATGCAACTCATACTCACAGGACTTCAATACTTTATCTGCTTGTGCTATATCGATGATATAATCATATTTTCGAGCACGTTTGAGGAGCATTTGAAGCACATTAGTCTGGTTCTTGGAAGTCTGATTAGTGCCAATCTCAAGGCTAAGCCGCAAAAGTGTCAATTTGCTAAGAAGGAGGTCAAGTTCTTGGGCAACATTGTTTCGAAAGATGGAGTTAAGCCAGACCCTGGGAAAATAAGCGTGATTAAGGATATGAACCCGCCGAAGAATGTCAAAGAGCTCCGTCGGTGTCTAGGTCTCATGGGTTTTTACAGAAGGTTTGTCCCTCACTTCCAGCTTTATGCATCTCCACTTTACAATCTGTTGAAGAAGGATAAGAAATGGGAATGGACAACGAAATGTCAAGAAGGTTTTCAAAATCTGAAAGATTCCCTGATAAATGCTCCAATTCTTGGATATCCCGATTTCAGCAAACCTTTCATTGTTTATACTGACGCATCTATCGATGGTCTTGGTGCTATGTTGGTTCAAGAGCAGCAATTTGAGGGCAAAACAATCCCAAGGGCTCTATGGTACTCTGGTCGTTCACTTAACAAGCACGAGAAAAAGTACAATATCAGTGATCTTGAACTCACTGCCATTTTTTACGCAATTCAGCAATATCGTCCATACTTGCAATACAACAAAGTCGTTTTCTATACAGATCACAAAAGTCTTACTACTCTTATGAAATGCAAACAACCTACAGGGAGACTCGGTAGAATTCATCAAGCTCTTACAATGCTCAACTACGAGGTTATACATCTCCCTGGTAGCAAAATGGCTCATGTAGATGCCATAAGTAGGTTTCCACATTTAACTTTGCCAAAAGAACACGAAGACGTTGTCGAACCCGATTTTGTTGATCCACCGCTTGTCGAACCAAAATCCAGTGCTGATCTTAAGGTTTTTGCAGTCAATGCTAAGGCCCAAAGTTTTAGATCTAAGTTGACCCAAGACAGGAAGAATCATGAACTTAACAAATTCAACTTCTCAAAAGAACACATTAATCGTCTTATTACTTTACAGTCCAAAGATCCTGAAATTACGGATCGGTTGAAGCTTATCGAGAAGCAAGAGTTGGATGTCCCTCCCGAGCGTTTTAAGAAACTGCTCGCAAATATCGACGATTTCATTGTTGAAAACGGCGTTTTATATAGAGTTCATTATCAACCAAGGTCCAAAACACGTTCCAAGGCAGAGAAATGCGTACTTCAGCTTGTCGTTCCTGCAGAGTTGCGTCACGAGGTCATGCGAGAACTGCACTGTGATGTGCACTTTTCATACATGAAGGTTTGGTACAAGGCTCAGGAGAAGTACTGGTGGCCCGGTATGTTTAAAGACATCAAGTCTTTCTGTGAGTCATGCGTGCAGTGTCAGCAAGCAAAAGGATCTCAAAAACGGCCTCCTCTGATTCCAATAGAAAGTAACTTTCCTTGGCAAATCGTTGGTGTTGATATAACAGAACCACATGTTATCTCGCAAAAAGGGAACAGATACATTTTGGTCTTTGTAGATCTTTTCACAAAGTTCGTTGTTGCTAGGGCCATTCCAAATATGAAAGCTGAAACTGTAGCAAAAGTGTTCTACGAGGAGATTATTTGTCGATTCGGTGCCCCACAGAAGTTATTATCTGATCGTGGTGCGCAATTTTTGTCCTCGCTAATGAAGTTTACTCGAGAGTTATTCAGCGTTCAAGGTCTTTTCACTTCCGCTTGGAATCCACGCTGCGACGGGATGACAGAACGCTCAAATCAGACAATCATGAAATGTCTCAGTTTCCTTTCTAACGCACATCATGATAACTGGGATGAACGCCTATCTTCAGCTGTGTTTGCTTACAATACCACACCGTGCTTTCGTTCTACGGACTATACTCCGTACTACCTTTTGTTTGGTCGCCACTGCAAAGGTCCTGCCGACCTCAGGCTTGTGATTCCTGAAGATGTTCCTCATAACATTCAGGACTACGTCACTACTCTAGTGAACAGCCTAGACGAAGCTTGTACCATGGCCCGTGAGAACATTCGGGAGCACCAAGCCAGCATGAAAGAATACTTTGACAGGAGTGCACAATCTTGCAGACTACAGGAAGGTGACAAAGTATTCCTTTATATTCCAGTGACTCCTAAGCACTTATCACGCAAATTGCGCCATCCTTGGTGCGGCGGCTACGTTATCCACCGGTTTTTAGGTCCAAACACAGTCAAGCTTAGAAAGCTAAGCGACGGTAAATTACTGAAGGCACCAGTAACTGTCAAGCGTTTGAAGAAATGTATAGACCCTCAGGAACGCCCTCAACAAGTTTTGGCAAATGACATTTTCCCCGCATTGGACGAATTAACTGATGACGACATCCCGGTCGATAATTTTGCTCCATTCATGGCTGTTCGTCCCAGTGAATCCTCGGACACTGAGGAATCGCTACACGATGCCCCCATTCCCTCTCAACAAACTTCTCAAAGTCAATTTGTAAATGTAGAGAAAGTTCTTGCTAGAAGAAAATATAAAGGAAAAGTTCAATACAAAGTAAGATGGCAAGGATACGGTCCAAAAGATGACTCATGGGTGAATGAGGAAGATGTAAATGATGTCCTTCGCGAGTTCGTTGCTAGCAATAACCTACCGAAAAGGCGAAGAAAAAGGAGACCGTAGATGTAATCACATTCTGCCATGTATTTATTATGTATTATGTATTTATGTATTATGTATTGCTTTATTTTCTATCGGTATATCGATGCTCACGATATAAGACACATATTGTATGAGTTGAACTGCTGTTACATAAACTTCGGCTCAGGTTTGATATTATGCCAGAGCCCCTCAAACTGTAAAAGTGTGAAATTAAATGTCGGCATTATGAGTAACTTAAAATATGTAGCTTACAAATTGGTAATATAAATCCAAATACAAAGCATTAATTGCATATTTAAGATACCGGATTGTATCATTTGCGGGTTGCGTTCAGACGTTTCTTTCTGCAACGACCTACTCTGTGCAAAGATACAAAACATGTTGTACATTGTGTTCTACAGCTTTTATTTTCTAACCATACTTATTTGGTGCTAGCTCAGCCTCAAGATAAACTTATGTTGTTAAACATACATGTTTTGTGTCGAAATACATCTGCACCTTCTTGCGGAGTATTCGACCTAATTATTGATCTTAGCATTTCCTTAACTATATTGATTTTGCAAGTAATTTTTTTTTTTGCAAAGAAATCAGGTGTATATAAACACGTATGGCTATTTCATTATCTTCAATGTAGTTAAATCTGTCTTATATGTACCATATTGTGCAGTTATCAATAATGGTCAAAATTTGTATATACTGTATAGGAGAAAATATTTCTATTATTAAGGCGCATTATTTGTTTTCGCATGTTTTACATTTATTCACATGTTCATTTACTGATTTTTTTAAACATTTTGTTCATGTGACTTTTATAAGTGTTTCAGAAAAATGGAAAGGTGCTGCTATGTTGCGTACCGCGCATACCGATGATTGCATTGTATTTTTATGCTCTTGGCTTCATGTAAAATAGTATCTCCATGGTGGAAAGTGGCAAGAGAGAATGTTGTGAGAGAATGTGTTGCAGAGTGAAAGCTCTGAAAGTATCAAAATTTATAAACCCCGGCCGGGTCCTTTTCGATCAGTATGTGTCTGTGCCACCCGAAACCACGGAGATCAATTTAAAATTTCAACAAGTTTCTTAAGGAATTTAAAAAGGGGAACAACGAGTCAAGCTGTAGCAGACGAGACGTTTCGAATGGCTTAATCATACAGTCCTCGGAATACACCAGTTCCCAGGCATCAGGAACCAATCAGCTTGCGATTTGTGATTCTATACCGTTGAAAAAGCAACAGATGCTCGAACAAGTGATACAGAATATCGGACATTTGCTTGATTTTAAATCTCTGCGGAAAGAACCCCGCCTGTTGTGCATCGGGCATGCCATCTTATAGACATTCTCTTTATATACTAAAGACGGTGTTGCAGAAACAAGAATATTTTTTTTACGCTACGCTTGCAATAAGAACATTTTTACCTACTGCATTTTCTACATTTATGATTTTCTCGGCTTCATGATAAAAAAAATCTGCCGGGTAGTATTTGATATTATTTGTATGCCATGTTGCAATGTATAAATATTAGCATTCTTGTCTAAAATAGTCCAAATCAAAGGACATATGACAAAATTTAAACTTAGATATTTATGTTTAACTAAATTTGCAATTTAGTCATAAAGTGGGGGGAGATGTTGTGCACTCAATTCTTGTGCCAACAGACAATTATCAATGGGATTAGAGTAATTATAATCCTCCGTTTTGTTTAATTGTTAATTATATATATGTCGCGTCGTCCCTAAATAATGCATGCTCATAGGAATTACTATAATGGTATTTCTATTGTTATAATAGTTATGGTATGTTTATAATTGTAAAACCCCTTTTGTTACTCCTTTGATTGTTGTCACCTGTTTGTTACCCACTCTTATAATAAGTGTCTTTGTTAGGATCTACAAGTATATAAGCTATGGAAAATAATATACGGGAGAATCTAGAAGCGCATATCTGAATGATAAAACGTTGATTGAGAAATTATATTATATTATGAACTCGGATATATGTTATGTTGTGGATATTCGATCATGTATGGTACGTGACTATCGTTCTTAAGTCTAATAACCAAAATGCTTTTCTTGGCGTAATAGACCCCGGTACACCCCACTGCACTTAGTATATTTACATCAATAAACACTTGTTATTTCATTTAATCATTCTTTTTAATTTATAAGGAAGTGCCCCGCTGTGAGTCAAAAACGGCTCACAGAGGTGTACTTCATATATTGAATTTTTTCTGCGTCAACGTAGAAAAGTATTGAGCAGTTACGAAGGTAATAACCTAACTTCATCTCGTGTGTGTCTGTCTATGTGTGTATGTGTGTGTTTGTGTGTGATTTAAGTTGTCCGCCCACTAAGCAAATAAGACAAGTAGATGGCTATAATACATTTTAGTATAACAAACGCGTAACTGAATTTTCTTTGACAATACCACAAAATGAATACATGATATATTTACATGCATTACAAAACAATCCATTTGGTGGGCAATGAAATTTCTATCTCATACAATTAGTTAAACTGCATGGCTATTGAACATTTCGACGCGAGCGATAGCAAAGCAATGAGAAACCACGTGCTACTATTAACTATGTACACACAGACGGAAAAGGTATTACCCAATCAAAAGAGAAGTGGATATTGATCGAAGATAAAATAAACTAGATCATAAATACATCTACCTCTTTGAGAGAGGAAAACGCGGATTTAGGATTTCAGTCCTCCGTCCAATAACTAAATAAGAGTAGTGGATGGTTATAATACATTTCTATATAAACAACGCGTAACTGATTTTTCTTTGACAATAGTACAAAATTAATATATGACATATTTACATAAATGACAAAATAATCAAATAAGCATCTCATTGAGAATAGATATAGTATGTCTGGGGGATGGCTCCACCCACATTCAGACCTTCAACGAAGTTAACAGAAAAGACCCCCACAAACCAAAAAAAAAATAAAGTTTAAAGGGAAACTGATGGTACTCGGAAGTATTTTTTGCACTGCATTAGAATGCCATCCTACCCATTTCAAATATCTGAGATTTACTAAGACCTTTCCTTAGGCAATAAGTGGAAGCTCCGATTCTTCAAGAATACAAACTGTAAGCATTACTTGAACCTTCTGATAATACAATGACTGGTTTTAAAACCGCATAAAAACAATGGGGAGATAGAATGACTGTTTTTGAGGACAAATAAGGTTTGATCTGAATTAACTTAAGATAAATTTAACCAATCAAGTGGCGGTATGACTAGATCATAAATAGGTCTACCTCTTTGGGAGAGGTAAACGCGAATATTCAAACGCAGTAAACGCAGGTAAACGTGTAATTTTCAATTAACACTTTATTTCTATTGACCATTTTCCGGGCATATTCGCTGAACAGCATTTTGTCCAGTAAGACATAAATGTCGTCTGCCACACTCAGGCAATTGTATGACCAGAAAACAGTAAGACTGACATACTGAAGGAGTCACAAGAATTGTTTTTGTGACTGATTTTAAAAAACAAACACGGGCGATGTTCAACACAAGTTTCGTCCTTAGGACGAAACAGTCGCTAACACCGACGCTCCAAAATTTATTAATCAAAGCGTTTCATCAATACATAGCTTTTTTTATGAGCACGCTAAGTATATTTTACGGGGCTAGACTAAAACTGGCGGGGGCAAAAACCGCTGGGCAATTTCCGCCTGGAAATTAGCAGCCCTGGGTCAATCCCAAACCGGTGAAACACCTCCCAAATATTTTTTCAAGTACATTTTTGTAACTCCAGTATCATCATAATCAACACTTGACAAGCTGTTAGCTTGCAAAGGTTATATGAATTTGTGCGAGCAGCCGTTCGTCCTATTTTGTTTCTTGACATTTTTCCGATTTTTTGTGTCTTCTTCTTCTCTGACACTATGGGCTTTAGGACCATGAAACTTGGTACTTATGAAGAGCGTGTGCATGTCACTTTATATTTTCGCATTTGATTTCGTTTTCTTTGTTAAAACGCCGTATGAAAAGAGTGTATTTTTGCAAGTAAATGCGGAGCATTTAACGTACAGCACAGAACACCAAACAGTTGCTCAGCTTTGTGCGAGCTCTCACTGCGTAAATAGATAACACAGTGAATTTCTGATCAGTCAAAAAACCTTAAGCCAACAAAAAACAAACATTACTCGGCTTATAAGACATATTCAAGCTGTGTTGTTTGCTAATATATTTAGCTGGTATTAAGTTTTCAACCTATGGAGTTTTTTTCTTGACAGTGGTCCGATTTTTTTAGAATATTATAAGCCGCATACATGCTGTGCCGAAAGCTCTGTACACAGTTGAATAACACACTGTATGCATGTTGTAAAATACTTTATATTATTCAAGAAATAATCCATTGAAGGAAGTATTTTTGCGCTTTAATTTTTGTCAAGTGTTTAACATTTCGCTAAATGCTAAATGTGGTTCTAGTTTTAACTCGAATTGTCACGAATCAAGTTCTTAGTACGGTCAGCTCTGGAGCAATTAATTGATTTCTAAGTGGGTCATTGCATCTACTCTAGAGAAATAGCAATTGGTCGAGGTTGTGCTGGGTTATATAAAACCGATCTACTTTGGACACTCTACCTGAATTAATTGCCCTAGCGGATTCTACTGCCTCGGTTTTTGTCAATTATAGCCTGCCCAGCAAACAACCGACGTCTTTTTTGGTTGAAAAAAGGTTGTATTTTGGTCGCGACGACTTCACAACCATATTCTGACCTATTACCCCAAAACCCGACTTTATTCCAAGCTCGAGGCGACGTCGGTTTTCTGACGTCATTCCGACGTTGCAAAAACTATTAATTATATAACTCTAGTCAGTTTCAGGGCGGAATCCTAAGTCGGATTTAGGTCGGAACCCGACGTCATTCTGACGTTGAAAACCTGACGTCGGTTCCATTTCATATACAATCAAAACCGGCACGTCAGTCCGATGTCGGAAAAGTCGAGTCACGATGTCGACCCGATGTCATTCTGACGTCTTAATGTTTGCTGGGTGTTACCATATTTTACACCCTTTCCTCAATTGCAATGGATAGTTGCCCCCCCCCCCCCCCCCCATCCCCACCCCATCCAACTAAGACACCCAATCACAATTGGTATTTTTTTTTCATTCCAGATGCAATCATTGCGTACTTTTGTCAGAAACCCATAAAGTACTACCAAAAAATAACCATAC
>OX457031.1:29299604-29379604 GCA_949752745.1 Protula sp. h YS-2021 | reverse complement strand
CCTGCCACGTGCTCTGCGACTTTGGAAGTTTGTTCACCGAGCAACTGGTGAAGGGTAGGCGAACGAACGATTGCCGAGGCGCTGAGTTTTTGTTGGTTTGTTGTCGATATCCGGTAAAGCGTTTGACGAATGATGGGTAATTTATTTTTCGCCACTTGTCGGCAACTACTAAAAGCCAGTCCTAGAACTGACAGAGAATTGTCGTCCACTCCAGGATGGCCGACTAAAGACCATAAAAACCCTTCTCCAGCCCAATTTGTGTTCCAGGGAGCAGCGTTACTCTCCAGCCAAGTTAAGTGTGGATTTTATGCACACCACACGGGAGAAATCAGCTGATTTAGCCAAATTTTTCCAAGAGTATATTTTAAGATATAAGTATAATATAAGTTTATCAAAAAAAAACTTTCAAAGTTCTGGTAGCTACAGGAGCAGTTAACGGAACTGGTTAACTGTACATTTAACTTTTGTGAATACAGCCCAGCTGATCAAAATGTCCGAACAGCAACTTGCTGAACAATGACAACATTTTACAGACTGACAATAACCTCTCGATCATTTCTTACAACCAACCACCGACCAATGATATATTAATGCTCATTTAATTGTAAATGAGTTGTATACAACTTGGTGATCCCTTCAACATCCCTTGAACCTGAGACAGAATGGCAAAATTGATTTAACTTTTATAGCCTTTTAGGCATGACTACAATTTCAGCAGCAGTCCTGAAACTAAATAACTGAAATTAATAAAAACTGCTCTTTCCACTTTACCAGATACACATAGACATTTGTCTATTTATAGGAAGAATGGAAGAAACGTAAGAATGTCCCAGTGTCCCAGAAAAATGACCCAGTGGCAATAATTGTAGACTGAGAATTTCAAACAGGTTCGGTTTTAGATATTATCATTTCTCTTTGGCCAAGGGCACCTTATTAAAACAGAATGGAATTTTTTCAGGACAGCTGCATGACACACGTTTTAACCAATGAAAAGGGAGAGCCAACAATTAACAAAGGATGTCAACAGGCGCGGCTTTGCAGGCAACAAGAGCACCACTTCGTAAGTAACTTTTCGCATTTGAACTCGGGGAACGCGTTTTGGTAACTAATTGTTTCATTCAACAGAACCTTGTTTAAATTCACGCAAGGTAGCATGAGTGGACATTTCAAGTGTATTATTCTGTTTTATTTCAAGAGTGAATACTGTATTGGGCTTGGAAAACCACAGACAACCTGCCACTTCTGCTGTCAAGGACATGGCTGCAACGAGAAACTGCCAGCCAGTGCGGCTAACAGTCTCGCATCGAAGTCTACCAGTCCAAAGTCAACAAGTCCTAAGTCAACCAGTCCGAAGTCAACAAGTCCTAAGTCAACCAGTCCAAAATCAACAAGCCCTAAGTCAACTAGTCCGAAATCAACCAGTCCAAAGTCAACAAGTCCTAAGTCAACCAGTCCGAAATCAACAAGTCCTAAGTCGACCAGTCCGAAATCTACAAGTCCCAAGTCAACCAGTCCGAAATCTACTAGTCCCAAGTCAACCAGTCCGAAATCAACAAGTCCTAAATCAACCAGCCCTCAGTCAACCAGTCCAAAATCAACGAGTCAAAAATCCACAAGTCCTGATTCAACCAGCACCAGCAATGCCCCGACAACCACTGCTCCAGAACACCGACCATGCCGCCCAAATCCGTGTGAGAACGGTTGGTGTCTGCCCACAGTAACTGGCGGATACAGATGTATATGTAAACCTGGCTACTCTGGACATCACTGCGAGGAAGGTGAGTGGCAGGCTTCGCACTGTTCGCCTCCAGTTTGGCAACACATACACGCTCCCCATCCTTCCTTGCATATACATATACGTGGTGAATAGCAAGACTTTGGTAATAAACTTTCCGTGCGGTGAGGAGGAGGGTATCAGTTAAATACAATGGTATTGACTGTTTTGTGTTTAAAAATCTATATATTTAAGAGAGAGAGAGAGAGAGAGAGAGAGAGAGAGAGAGAGAGAGAGAGAGAGAGAGAGAGAGAGAGAGAGAGAGAGCATCACTTGCTCATTACTCCAGTCTGCTGTTCTATGACTTTAGGACCTTCAACCCGACCGCCTTGGCCTTGCCACCCATCACCCTGCGAGAATGGCGGCATTTGTTTTCCCAAACTCATTCATGGCGACTATGTGTGCAAGTGCCCGCCTGGCTTCTATGGCGACCACTGTGAACACGGTACGCAATTCCACTCCTTAAGTTGGAGAAATTACGTCTGGTAAAATTAGTCTTAACTGTGACTGAGTTCTTGTGGTTTTAATTTTGTGGGAATGGGTTGTAGTTTAATTGCCCATTCAAATTGCAAGATTAAAACAAAAGATAAAAGATTCACCTGGTTTTCCGAAATGGCTTAAGAAACTAAACCAAAGATACAGCTGTATTTGAATAACGCAAACTATATCCTTATATTAAGTGTTGATTGGAATTTAGATTACTGTGACCCTAACCCGTGCATGAATAACGGTGTGTGTCTGCCCGATGACGGAGGCTACGGCTGCCAGTGCCCTGATGGCTTTCATGGTGATCACTGCGAAATAGGTAACCAGATTCAATCAACTGCATTCAGGTTAAACACATAAACCGATTGAAATCCCAATTGGCTCGCTCCAACGCTAACAAATGAAACTGGCTCTATTTCTCGGGTGTTTCTTAGGGCATTCATCCGCCGGTATCGACATTGTGGATCTGCTGATTCACACGTTTCGCATCCGTGCCCCTATCACGACTGCGTGCGTCTGGGGTTAGTGTGTCTTGTCGTGAACTCTGCGGTCAAGGACACGTCCGATGTGACATACAAAAGACTGGCCCGGAACAATTCAAGGTCATTGTCAAAGTTATAGATTAATACATTATGAAACATTATTTGGTTCGAAAACCAGATAAACACTTATTTACATCAAATAGATAAACCACGTGGCCTTTGATCTTAAAAGCCACGGCCATTGTCACACAGCTATACATCGTGTGGGAGTTTTAGTTCGGAAATAGCAAGTAGAAGTAAAACAAGTAAAGTAGAAAATGTTTTAAATGTAGAATTATTTACGCAGAATATGTGGAATAAAGAAAACTATATTTGTCGCTGAAAAAGGATTTGACCCTTGGTTAATACTTATTCTTTACCAAAAATATGTGTGCAAAAATTGTAGTGAAAAGATCTCTTGTATGTAAGGTAGTTCTCAAAGTATCTTTTGCTAATATGTGGTGCACCTTCAGCAAACAACAAGCAAATAATTAGAACATATTGAAATTTCGTTTCAAAAAGTTAGTGTTATGTGCTGCTGCAATATCCAAAATAAATAAATTTACCCAAGGGACTTAAATAAAATTCAGTCAAAGTAATAAAACGTTCCCATACAGACACATACCCCAATTTAGCTTTGGAAAATCCATTAGTTTAGAAGTAAACGCCAAATTACCCACGGAAATGGTTTCAAATTTCAAAGTTTCATTGATTCTTTGCCCACACCCATTTGCCTGCTGGACAACTTTTAAGACATCAGCACTTCGGAAGATTTCTCATGGCATTTGAAAAACAGATCCTGACATTGAAGGTCCAAGATCACTAGTTTCTATTTAGACCATATCTGTGTAGTGTCTGCATGATGAAAGCTCAATAATTTTATACATTTAGAAAACCTGTACTTAAAGAACCAGTTCAAAATCATTTCAAAACTTTGTTTCGAGTGTGACTTGACGTTAACGTCATCAGCTTGAGACTGAATGCTGAGGGTGCGTTAAAGAAATTCCCTGCCAGAACATCATAACATTATTTTTTGCTGATGGAAAACGAATAAAAACCATCCGCAGTTATCTCGCCTATATAAGATATTCTATATTTTTTCCTTTTAGAAGAAATTAACCCATGTAACCCAAACCCGTGTATCCATGGTACCTGTGTTGAGGATGTTGACGGTTTCACATGTCTGTGTGAAGAGGGATATGAGGGACATCTCTGCGAGAATGGTAAGTGTTTTTATCAGGGATATCCATCTACATTATCTACAATGAACAGGGGGAATGCTACATCACATAGAGTTTGGTCGGATCATTTTAGAATCATGTCTTGATGCTTATTGGCCAAAAAATACGAAATGGCGGAATTTTCAAAATTTTCAGCTCTATATTCTAAGCTCTAATATGTATAATTCAGTGATTGTGCACCTTGCTAATTTTATGGATTGTTTTGTTCGAAGTAACTTACCATGAACTAAACTGAATTCTTGAATATTATGTGTGCAAAGTTCCTGAAAAACCATTCAAGTGGCTTTCTTTTTCTAGCGTAGTTGGAAAACCATGTAAGTTTCAAAAACTATACCGAATTCTTCATTGATGAGCAAAACATCACAAATTTATCTGCAATCAAAACATCTACGGCAAAATCAATCTTGTAGCATTTATTACAAAAGAGTATATTTACTAAAGAGCAAGACGTTTCAAAAGTAGTCCGAATTCCTTTTTTAGCAAAAACATCACAAAATTATCTGAAATAAAACCTTTGGAACCAAAAAACAAGCTTGTTGTGTTGCTCCCACCATTTTCAACTTATGGTGAAAGTCTTGAATAAAAAATACGATATCACCATCAAAATCATATAGAATCTACAATGCATATTTACACGAAGGTCATAATAAGACCATCTGCAATAGTTAGGCATCTTAACTGAACTCATCGAACAAGATACGGCTTATGTGTTCCTTTTGTGATAGAAAAATTAGTATAAAGCAAATATTTTGCAAATCGTATTTGTTCATATAGTTTGTCACCTCCAGCAAAACAAGAGCAGAGCTTAATCAATGTAGAACCGCAACATCAAAACAATAATAGACAACAGCTGTAGTGGATATGGCAATTTGATAGTAACGAAATCAATAAATTGTGTTATATGTTCCTTTTATGAAGCAGTTTAACTGAAAATTTCCAAAATGCACATAAAAATCGCCAACAAAATGAATTTAAAATTAAGGGGAATTCAACTGAATGTTATGGGCATGAGTCATCATAACGCTGTTTAAGGATTTGCAACTAAACTTTTTCAGCTTTGCGTAACTAACACTGGTACGTAATACACAAAAGAATCTAAGTGAGAAAAGGAGTTTATATCCACTCTGTTTGGCTATCAAAGGCATGATTATATTAGTTGATGTTTTAATAGCGATAAACCAAGGGAGAGGTCTGCTCTGTATTGGATCCAGGCATTTATAAAGGCCCCATTGAGCAATTTGTTCACAGGCTTTTCACACGTGCCCGAATCGTTCACAAAGCACCCAACCCCATAGTCTGTCCGTGTAATAAATACCATCTAGAATGCCTATGGTGCCTGGACATCCATAGTCGTATTCGCTTATGCATTCCGTGGGAGTCCTGTTGGTGTGCCTGTTTACATCATGATACTATGAAGAGTACGTCCTTCACACTCAGGCTGTAGTAAACACAAAGCATAGATGGCAAAGACACCGTTGTATCGTATCGTAACTGAACAATCTCTGTGTAGTTCTTTCTGATTCTATGTCTATGATTCTTCAATTTAACCCTCAAAGCTCAACAAATTTTCATAAAGAGTACAAACAGAGCGATTTCACCCTCATTTATAAAGCTTCTTCTGAACGATGTTAACGACATCACAATGAACATGTCAAGGCAGCAGTAAAGAAAATTCACGGTCAGAATACCTGAACACTAGTAATGAAAAGTAAATAAAAAGACCAATAACATTTAGCTTTATAATATATGCTACATCATAAGCAAAACTGTCTGTTTAAGAAGAAGTAGACCCGTGCAGTCCGAACCCCTGTGTCCATGGTACTTGTGTTGAGGATAGTGACAGCTTCACATGCCTTTGTGACGAAGGATATGAGGGACATCTCTGCGACAGTGGTAAGTATCTTGATTGGGGATTTGTGTCATTGCATTTTGTGTGTGTGTCGAGATAAGCATAGAGATACTCCGTTGCTGCTGCGAGTCGTATCACACTGTTTAATATTTTTATAGGCCCTTACTGGGGAGAAGACAGAGATCTGCTATTTCCGCAGCTTAGGTATTTGAAGCATTACAACAAAAGCAGGTCCATTGTCCTTCTTCCTCTTTTCATTCTGATAGAGCACTGCAGTGCCATGCCATTTCATAATATTCGGAGGAATCTGATACTGGCTTACCTGAATTCCCCAGCTGATTTCTACCAAAGCTGGATTAGTCTTTTGCAAACAAAAGGCTGGCAGTTTTGGACTAAAGAAAATAGCATACTGTTCATTTCGACAGATCTTTTTCTAGACAAAGAAATGTGAAAACAAAAGTAAATGTCAATTCACCTCTATAGAATATTTTAAAGAAAGAAAGCTACTTTTAATTATCACATCAAGCTGGAAATATCGCGATATGTCGTTGAATTGGCAAACATGGCCATTTGGTTGCTGTCCCGATTCTAAAGTGATGAATCTTAAAGGGAAATTTCAAAGCTTGTGAAAGGCCAGGTGCAAAGTTTTTAAGAATATTGATATGACTATTTTGTGCATGTATTTTAAATTATTAATATGATACAAAGACAAACAGATTCAAGTTATACTACACCTAACAAACACATAAATCTATATCTAATCCTGTGAAGTTTATCGTCTGCCTTTTATTGCATTTGTTATAGAAGTGGTAGATCCGTGTAATCCTAATCCGTGTATCCATGGTGATTGCTCGGCGGACGGTGACGATTTTGCCTGTGATTGTCATGAAGGCTATGAAGGCGATCTCTGCGAAAATGGTCAGTGCTTTTCCTGAGATCCCGAGACGGACAGCCAGAGAGAGAGAGAGAGAGAGAGAGAGAGAGAGAGAGAGAGAGAGAGAGAGAGAGAGAGAGAGAGAGAGGAGGGAGAGGGAGAGAGATTTAAATGTACATCCGGTATTTGAAAAATCGCAAAAGTTAATGTGCAGCCAAATTTTTCTTTCGACATTTATTTCAATTCCTCAGTTAAATGCAGTTCACAAACCAGTATTCTCAAGACCCGCTAATAATTAATAAGTGCTTCTGTTTGAAATAAAGTTTGTAGATCAATCATAAAATATGCCTGCGGTCACAATGCTCTTGAAGAAATTAACATTAAGGCAGGCAGCTTATTCACTGTTTTAAATAGATAGTGACCTAGTGCGTAAAATGCAAATTATAAAATAGGGGAACGCCCGGATAGACTCACACTGCAAAAAGAAGCACTGTTCAGTGGTTCCATTCTAGTTTACTTCCTTTACAAATATGATCATCCTCCCCCTCGGAATGTTCCCCTAGTTTAGTGCCACCTTTTGTTCTGTGTCTGGATTGCCACAATATTAATATATGCTCTAACATTATTTCCATATATATATATATATATATATATATATATATATATATATATATATATATATATATATATATATATATATATATATATATATATATATATATAGTATAATTTGTTCGCAGACAATTGTACACGTTGTTCTATTTTTATATTTGTGTTGATGCATTCAGAGACCCCATCTGGTGGATATGACTGCGATGACAATAACCCGTGTGACCCTTCTAACACAGCCGAGAACGGTTACTACTGGCCACACCACGATGAGACGAAGTTCGTACAATGCGATGAATTCGGTGAGATTATAAACAATAATGAAACCATACTATTACGCACTTGAATATTATATAAGTTCAGTTGGCGTTACACAGAGTGAGTAGAGGCGCAGGAAATCCGAATGTGTAAATGGTGTGTGTTGTTTCAGGTGGCTGTTTTGTGATGGACTGTCCGGACGGTTTGGTGTGGGATCAAGACGCTTACACGTGCAACTATCCGCAATAGTCCTGTTAAACAGCAGCAATTCAAAAGCATAACTTTTAACCTTGTCTGGTTACAGACATGCGTCTGTTTTTTTTTTGTATTATCAGAATATATTACCCTAGAATCTGAAGGAAAAGAACTGTACATGTCCACAGGTTTTGACTTACACGTGGACCGATGAGTGAAGTAACAACGGTTAAGTATAGTCAGGATATATTCTCATATTTTAAAACATTTACTGTGCAATACCCTGAAGTCCTATTGTGTATTTTGACCCCACCCCAATGTTGGAAATACATCAGGATTCCAGAATTCTTAGTTTACCATTGTAGCCACGAGATGCCACAGACCAAATTCCATAGTTTAACACAACTGTCAAGTTAATGCTTTACTAGGTTTGAACTAATATTAAGGACAGAAATATTCCTTTGACTGACATATGTATCACTGAGTAAATCTATCAAATAAAATCTACGATTTCTCGCTGAACGAACTGGAAACTGAAAGATTTTTCTGGACATCATATCAAATGTCGCAAGATTTGAATTACATCATGCATCAAAATATGTGTAACAGTTTATTCTTTTAAAGAAGATCCTGTTTGTATTGCAATGAATTTTCGGCAATAGAATACGCTGTTCCGAAGGTTTTAACTATCTACCATAAAATGGGTGTTTTTGAACATGCATAAACGCGTACATTATCAGAATAAAACCTTTACACCTACAGTCGAAATTGTCGTGTGTGATATACAGCATTTACTTATCACTCTTTACATTAAAATAATTCATGACATGAGAAAAATGGAAAAATCCATTCTTTTTGTGACATAACTTGTGATATCATTGATTTAAAAATGCATTTCAATGTGTTTATGAGTTCTCTCACCTACTAAATGTGTGAGATTTGCAATATCACTATGTTAATAATACCACACAAACTGCTTCATAAAATAGTCACTTATTTACTGAAATATAATTTATTGATATCATTAAACAGCGCGATATCATAAATTATTTTTAAATATCTACAGGGCCAGAAATTTCTCTTCGATTGGATAAAGTTACAAAATTCGCAAATAAAAGTTCCAGATTTATGAAAAATTGCCAGTAAAGGAAAAAACTGGCCGACTACAGATATGTTCTACAGATATGTTGCTCTAGTTCCTTCAGCGCTCATAATTGCTTTATATGAACATATAGATAAAGCAAATTTGTAAAGCCTGAATAAAACTCTAGCTGTAGTGTGCAATATAAAAGTATATTTATAACATTGAAAGTACTAAACTAACAAAAGATAAAACAAGCAGTTTGGTCAGTCCCGGGGTAAACATAATTTTGACCGCTTGAGCCAAACCGGGATATTTTGCGAAAATTGTGTTTGTATTGTATTCTGTGTTTATTGAACAAAAGCTTACCATCATTGTTTCATAAATCATAAGCAATGATAAACCATTTTCCAACTCTTGTAAAATACACTTTTTTATTGATTATAGTTTATTTTAAATGACAAATTTGCAGTTTGTTTGCTTTAAAGGTATATCTGCTCTTGATACATCTGCCCTGAGGACAGATTCTTCTGTGTTCTATTTTTAGTGTGTAATTAGTTTGCTATTACACATAGAGCTTGAAATCCTACCATTATATATATATATATATATATATATATATATATATATATATATATATATATATATATATATATATATATATATATATATATATATATATATATATATATATATATATATATATATATATTGAATATATTCAATGTTTACCTTACCAAGACTTATTGATTCGATCAAATGTTTCACCCAAAATTCTGTATCAAACTGGGCCACGAGACCATTGCAAGCGGATCATTTAATGGGCTTTAAGAAGTGTTCTTGATGTAAGATTTACATAATGCTGAATTCTTCTTTAATGTGCAGTGCAAGCTTTCATTTGTTATTTCTCTATCATTCTGCATTTTTCTTGGACCATTTTTCTCGAAAGGCACAATGAAGACACGTGCTCAAGTTTTCTGCTTTCAGTTTTCTGCTTTCAGTTTATATATATATAAACTGAACTGAACTATATATATATATATATATATATATATATATATATATATATATATATATATATATATATATATATATATATATATATATATATATATATATATATTGAAACAATCATACATCAAACAAGATACAGACAGTCTGTCATGATATGAGCTACTTAAAGAATTCATTACACAGGAAATTATAAATAATTTTGCAATATAATGGAAAAGGTATAAATTAATAAAATGTAAGGAAACTTAGTTAAGTTGCATGTACCAGAACAAAACATTCAAAACACCATTACGTATTACAAATGTCTTTATATTGTTACTGCGATGAATTAAAACAAATAAGCTATCATCTTAACTTATCATCGACCTTTAAAATAACACCTTCTGATACTTGTCACAGACTTTAAAAAGTTAAACTGTGTCCAATATTGTCAGGTTTTGATAAATTTCGAAATGGTTTTTCGGTGTTCTGTCATTCAAAATCAAACATTCCGACATAACACATGTCTATAGCAACTCAAACATAAATTGATAGCAAGGTTAAAAGGTGTGAAATTGGGCGATAGACGTCGCGACGTGAAACAGACGTTGAACAGATGTTGCGATATTTACTGGGCGAACTTCAAGATGGTTACAATCCGCTGGTTTTCGTCGAGACCAGATTGTGACGGAACATGTGATACATCTTTGGGTAGACGTAGATTTCGTTGCGTTTGAAAATAAAAAGAAGTTTTTCCTGTGAAGTTGTATTGGCGTCAGGGAAACAACCACTCTTTTCATATAATCGCTCAAGGGAAAGTACAGGGATTATAACTCATTTACAAAATAAGTCAGCGGTCAAAAAGTCAAAATAAGAATTTGAGCAGCACACGTCCCAAGTCTGTTACGCGTAGTTTTCAAAATATAAACAGTGACTTTGTGCCTAATGTAACACATGGGGTGACCCAAGAGCGGGTGCTTTGATGGAAGTGTAGTCATGTTGTCTCAGGAATGACATACAGCGACCTTTCCCGGTATATCGATGTTCTTCTCACTCTTCTCCAACATCGATCCAAAGATTTAGGGAAAAGACGTTGTTTTCAAATACAGCCATATTCCATAGTTGGTCCGACGTCCGGTGGTGACGATTACGCTACGCCACATGTTTACACGGATATCATTAAGATATCATATTTTGTGGTTACACTGTATTAATCTGTTGCCAAAGGCAATATTACAAGAGAATAAAAAATAAACCAAAGTGTTGTAAAATGTTTATAAAATGGTCTAGAAATAGAACATTATTGGAACCACAAGCGGGATTGTTTTTGGTAAAGGATGCAAGACTTTCCCTACAACAAAGGCTTTTTATTATGTGATTAAGTACTCGTGCCCCCACAAATCTGTAAACTACCCTCTCCAAAAAACTAAAGAGAGGAAGCGCAACAGCGTGGCACTCACTGTGGCGTGTAGAATGCAGGTGGATCGCTTTCAACATCTATAATTGAATTATTTTTATAATACTAATTTTTGTTACATATCTATTTCCCGTGCTATGCATTTTGCAGTAGCTTTCATAACAGCTCTCGTGGATTATCATGGCATGATCAAGCTCTGGTCAAAACTCAGTTAGCATTTTATGGAAATATTTGCGATCTTTACCATGTGATTGCTAAATATACTTTCCACTTGGCACAAATAAACGTCATGTAGGAGATGCCTCGGTGACCTCAAGGTCAAACTCGAAAAATGGAAGTTTATAATCACCTCTGAAAACGTTAGGATGCAGTGACGTTAAGCTCATTTTGATCATTTGGCTTAAAAAAAAAAGTTACATAAGATGTAACCTTGACCTAATCCGTCAAGGTGAAAGAGATCGAAACAGACTTTTATCTCGAAAACAATTAAAGATAGAGCGATTGTTTGCTCATTTTCAAACTTTAGTGTAAAGACGGTACACAAGAGGTACTTCGGTGAGCTTGACCTTTTACGTCGAGGTCAAAACCAAATTGATCATTATCTGGGAACAATTTTAGATCGCTAGGCCTAAAAGAAGTTGAGTAGATGTATACATGTATACATAGCGATTCTGAGGCCCCTTTGAATTTAAAGACCTTACATGAATGGATCTCGTTGACACTGACTCTGCCCATCAAGATCAAGACCCAAAACTGGAATTCAGCGACTGTCTAAAAACCGTTATGCGATTCTAACACCTGTACGGGGTGACGTAGGAAGTGATACACACTTGTATTATTTTTATATCTTTTCTTTAGACGACCAGTTCAGATATTGTGAGACTTAAAATAACATTTTTATTGCCCATCCCAGAGAAAAACATTGCAAAATTAAATTTTGTACGAAACCAGTCGATCACACATATCCTTAAAACTGAAGTGAACGTTCTGAAAAATGACCAATATATACGTCAACGTGAATAAACCCCTAAATATATCAAAAGACAGGGCTAATTCCCGGCCTTTATCCTCAGATGAAACCATAGATTTCATGCCGAGTTATTTCCGTGTTATTCTTCCAATTTTGTTCTTTTTCCCTATAATTGCTCCCGACTTCTCTTCGGCGGCGTGGGCTATAGAAATGAGACTTTCTATACCCTGAGTTACTGAAAAAAATACTGAGGTAACATCACGGAGTAGCGCAGTAGCGAAATCCGGTCTAGTTTCATCGCAATTTTCATATCATCTGAGCTTTCATATCTAACACTGCGCAAAAGGGATATAGCGTGGAATTCAATTCGTAAATCGGGTACTCTTCTGAAATATGTGACAATGACGTCAGAAGTTCCAATATCACATAAAACAGTGATACAAAATCACCGATTTTCAGTATTTCTGCATAAGATGGATGTATTTCTCTCCCTTTTTATAATTAACAGAACCAGAAACTTATCTGATAATGATCCTCGAGGGATCTGGAAACTCGAGTAGATTAGCTACAGAGCGTTGTTTTGTGTGAAGAAACCCCCAGTTATCAAATAAAATGCTGGTTGCCAATCCATGCGGGCCCCAATATTTTATCTTGTGCCAAAATACTGAAAGGCTGTGATTTTTTCAGTGCAAGTAATTCAGAATGAAATGAGGTATGTTGAAATGAGGTTTGTTGATCAGTTGAAAGGAAGTAAATATATCTTGGTTCAGTCCCGGTGGGTGGTCTTGTTTCGGAAGTTCCAGTGTACACTGCTTCGAGATTGCTACACTTTCATTGGCTGAGATTGCATACTGGAGCATTGAACAAGCACTCGCCTCCAGTCCCTATATTTGAGACATTTAATATTATACAACTACTGTGCAAAGTTTTAACTAGAGTCAGTGGTTTTTTCTGAATGTGTTGTTTGCACATTAACTAAATTTCATTTTGTACAGTCACAAGATTGTTATGAAATAATTGGCAACACAACTACAGCCCGAGTATGCCATTAAGGAAAGCGATACTTGGAAGCATCAAGGAGACAGGAACATTAAGCACGGCGCATTATCTCCATAGGCGCATATAGGAAATGACACCTCAACTTCTCACGAATTATCTAATTTTCCTTACTCATTGCGCTTTGTCAAAATCGTGAAACTATTCATTATTCTCTTCTCAAAACAATAAACCACACATTATCAGTTACTTGACTTTTTCTAGATCTCTTCTTTATTTCTGTCCAGATACAACCAAATGCTGTCGGGATAACAACGAGATTATACAATTACAGCCCCTTCAAATGATTTAAAACCTGGGGGAGGGAGGGGGGGTTACCTTGGCTTGAAACATGTTGCTTTTCGGATATAAAACGAGTCCTGTATAGTCAGTGCAGACGCCCCAGAACAGAATTAGTACAGAGCCAATAGTCATTTGATGTTCGAAGAACCAAATGTTGTTTTCAATACCCACCCTAAGACAACGTTGTAAACAGGACACACCAAAAATAACGGTAACATACCATCTCTCACAGGAGGTGGAAGCCTCCATAGATCTTCTAGAAAATAAGTCAAAATGATGATTTAAACATATCAGAAGCTTAGATTTTTATCGCCTTTTTCTGGAAGAGATACATTGAAAAGTGATTAAATAGATATTATAGCACACGGAAGGCGATTAGCGCTTTGACGGAAGGGCAGCCATGCTATCTCAGAATGGCCACTTCCTTGCGTCTGTGCAAAGATTTTTCACGATGTTTATAAAGCGCCGTTCACCAGACGTCAATGTTCCGACGTCTATCCATCATCGGGGGGGGGGGGGGGGGAAGAATGTTTCGACATTGTCATCCAAATCTGAACGTTGATTGAACCTTTTGTTGCGGCATATCTCTCAATGTCTATCCAACATCACATGATACACATTATAAACTGAATGCATATCCAAACAATTTCAGGTATATCTAATTAACTATAAAGCTAAATACTTAAAATAGGGCTAATTTATGGGAATACATTCAGAAGAAAATCTGTAAGCCGTGCTGAATGAGAGACGTTTGCAATTTAATGGAAATATCTGAACCCATTCTTAACATCCTTAATCCCTTAAATATATCGGTAAATAATTTCATGTATCTCTGGCTCTAAACACTCACATCAAGTTTCCGTTCACAGGCTTTATCGGAATCGTGTTCACTGACCAAAACCCTTACGACAGTGTCAAATATTAATATTAAAAGTTCAGCCCTGACCTTGAATGAGAGCTCAAAATCACCAAAATCTACTCAGCTCCAGAGATCATCCTTATAAATACTCGCACCAAATTTTATCAGAAACCGCTGACGGGTTTTGCTGGAATCGTGTTCACAAGAAAAGTATCACGTACGGACGGTTTTATGGATGGCCGGACAGACAGCCTATCAAGTCAAAACCATTATCCCCCTCCTAACCTAGTGGCGTCTGGCATTAAATCTGTAAATTAAATAAATCAAATAAATATAGCTACATACAGTTTTCTGTTTAAACCGGTCAGAAAATTCACTGATGCGAGACTGGTTCAATCATATTAGGTTGTTTGCCGTATTTCTGCTGTTGTGGGTGATCCTGATTTCATACCGTATCTTCATTATGACACTCCAGAAGAAAGGTATTTAGGGACCTTTTTGTATTTTTAAAGACTCAGCTGATTTGTTTTTTTTTTTCAAGCAAATCGAAAATGAAAGATATAAAATTCGCCAAAATATAATTCAAAATGTTATTACACCAATATATATATATACATACAATTTCATAAAATATGGTTGTGTGAGAACTGTCCGGCACTTCGAAGAGTTACAAATCGTGAATATGACGACTTTTCGACGAGCTTGGAAAGGAGTGAAATTTTCGATATAATAAAATCCGTAACTAGTATTTTTGAGTCTTTCTTTTGAATTCTGATAACCACCCTATTTTGTTTTAGTGTTCCTGTAGTGCACTGTTAAGCAGAAAACAATTGCAAGGAAGTTTATTTTAACTTTACCAGACTTATTCAGCCTAATGTCTGGTTTCATGTGTGCCTCTTGGTCACGTTTTAAGAAGCTTTAATGCCAAAGATTCATTAAATTTTTAACTCTCCGACATCAAATGAAGTTTAGGCAATTTTAAGAGATGTAATCAACTAGCAATTGAATTTGGCACTACATATATTTCTGTTAGTCTCAAAGACTGTTCTCTGTGACGTCGCTGCAAATTACCCAGGCAGACATTTACACTGGCATTGTGATTTATAGGAGATATTCTAGTGCGGAAAGAAATTCAAGTTTTCAGACTGATGACACGCTCTAAAAGGCAAGAAGAAATTTGGGCAGAAGATATCTTTATCACTCTTTTGTTTCTTTGCTTAAATTGTTTTTGCTTTATTTATTTTTTGCTGTGTAAACTTTACCCTTGCAGTATACCAAGAAAACATTGTGATGTTGCAGCAGCGTTGGATAGACGTCGCACCTGACGTCTGATCAATGTCAGACTTTGATTGATTATGGAAGTCAAAAGAACGTCTACCTACCGACGTTGGACAGACGTTGATCATATGACGTGTAATCAAAGTGCGAATAGGCTGCCGAAGATTTGTAGGCGTCTGGAGTGCGACGTTGTATAGACGTTGGAAAAATATTAATTTCGAATCGCTGTCAAGATCTGGTAACGCAGGATATATATGAAGTCGACTTTCATTAATATTTTTCAAAAGTACGCTGCTAAAAACTCTTGCTCACTCATGAAATTCCGAAATTCCGATGAGGTTGTTGTTTGGTTGTGACCCCCGACTTCTATACAACGTCAATTTTCCGACGTCTATTTAACACTGCGCAAGATATTGATTAGACATCGTTTAAAGTTGGGTTATGGTTACCATTAAATCAACGTCTAAACAACGTTGGCTCAAAAACACTGGTTAGATTTTGATCTGAGGCTGCGACCAATAACAACTAAATTACAACCAATAACAACCAATAACAACCAATAACAACCAAATACAACAAGATCCAATGTTGCGATTTGGTTGCGCCGATATTACAGCCACAAATCGACGTTAGGTCGACGTCGGAATATATATTAGGTCTATTCCTATGCGTTCATTACCTAATTTCCGTTAGTTGATAAATCTGTTATATATTTTCAAACCATGAACCTCTTACGCTAAATAAACTATATACCGGCCAACTTGTGCATTAGGATATAATTCTAAGCCACGACGTATTCTGTAGTTTTTGCTTGTGTGAGGCCTTTTAGTTTCCAGAAACGATATCTTTGAAGTTGGAAAGATTATTATCTCTAATGTTCCTTTGTGTAAAGAGTTTTATTGACACCCACATTTTCAGTGCATATGGAGAGGATGGAAAACGTAGACTATTTCTGGTGTCCATAGTTATTACACAAACAAAGGCAACGCACAGTAAGTAGGTGCAGATGTTGAAAGCGTGTAATCAGTATTAGATGAGTAATGACATGTTTGCGGCCGTTGTGACGTCATCCGACAAAGAGCCAATGGCCGCGCTTACTGCATAAAATGCATGGTCACATCAGAAGCTTCCCCTTTGGAGGAGCGGCACAGTTGAGAAGTCTTAGACATTTCTCACTCTCTGAGGCTTTATTTGGACACTTTCATTAGAAGAAATTAAACTGCTTCAAAGTTGTTGAACATTTTATCAAAGAGGCCGGGACAAAAGCAAAGGGATTATGGGGGAAAATTTTAATCTAGCATTGTTATTTACCTTTGTTGTGTATATGTTCTCTGGAATTGGTGAGGTATTTTCAGATGATGGGAAACGCCCCGCGTGGACTCCTCAGGGTCGTATGGGTAAAAGAATGTCCCTAGATGTTTTCTCAAGTGATTCACAGCTTCATAATAAGCGAGCATCATGGGTTCCACAAGGACGATTTGGAAAACGCGATTCAAATCCTTTGCAGGAAATTATTGCCATGTTTTCAAAAAATCTTTGGTCAGAAAATGAAAACCAACCGGATCAGACATTCACTACACCTCAAAGGATTACAAGCAAAGCTCCAGTGTTTCGCAGTCAAGATTTGGCTGAATTGCAAGCATTGACGACAGCGTTGTTACGGCGGCGTCAACAAAGCGACAAGATACGTCAAAGTGGTCAAGATGTCAAATGGGGCGCAGCTTTCCTGAATACACAGGATTCCACCAACCACGAGGATGCATTTACCCCGTCAAAAAGGGCCTCATGGGTTCCACAGGGACGCTTCGGGAAGAAGTGGACCCCGCAGGGCAGATTTGGTAAAAGAGCACCGAAATGTAAGTAAATGTTTTAATCTCCCAATAATCAATGATCAAACAAATCAAACCGAAAAAAATCTCAAAAGGTCTTAAAATCTCAAAGCGGGCAAAAAACAACAGAGAAGAACGGCGTGCACAGCCTCATTCTGTACGAACAAGAAATCTTTCGCGTGCGTGGAGTTTCTGTGTTACTATAACGCAGCCGTCATAGAGCGAAGTTAAGCAATGACACTCATTTGTTTTCTGTACCATTCCTACGATGTTAAGACATGACCCCGCTGCCGAGAGCTCAAACTTTCTTCACATTCAAGACAGAGTTTCCGTTGAAAGGTTGACAAAACCCCAATTTAGGAATAATTTATTTTTAATATGAATTTAATGCTTTGAAAAACTGAAATTAAACAAGGAATAATTCATGCGTTAAAAGAATCTATGGTCTGTATTTTTGGGGTTGCACCCAGTAATCCCATGCTTTTGCTAATCCAAATATTTCTGAGGTAACCAAATACTAGTAATTAATTCTAAACCCATGTGAACGCTTGTTTCAAGATATATTCTATTAAAAATTAAGCTAAAAATTAAGTTTGTAAAAAAATAAAATAACAGGGGTTTTGCCTGCCCCGAACCAGTGGATTTTTTTTGTTTTTTTTTTTACTTATTGTTTATTTTTCTTACAAATAAATGACTAACAATTTACAAGAGCATAATACACGGAACATTTCACAATAAAATCACGACATTTATTCAATCCGAATTCATTCGAACTGCCACTATCACAGACCCTCGTTACCAAAGGTGAGTGGATTTTTGGTTTGGGTGTCCTTACTTGTTTCGTTTTCTCTGCTGTGTTAAATTTATACAATCCTTCTCATTTTGATACATTTTTTTAAACGAAAAGCATATACACTATCCGCATTGATGACTTTTCAAAAAGTCTTTGTAGATGCCCCTGTTCCCGGCGTAGTCTATGGCTGGAGATACCAGCAGCCGATATTAGGTTTGAATGATTATGCCAGCTCAATCACCGGTTACCAGACGCGTGAAAGGCACGGAGAAGAGCACTAGAAGCCCAGTAGCACAATAATAAAGTATTTTATTAATTGGGCTAAGTCCATAAAATTAATGCCTGAAACCTTGGACCGTCTTTTGCTAACCAGGTTTTTTGTTAACGATATGGCCAAAAGACTCCATGGGCTTTTAATTTTAACTCTATGTTCAAGTTTAAGTCTTTTATGTCAACGTTTACAGCACACGGTACAGTATGGAACGCCGTTTTAAGAGTTAATGCTTATTTTTAATATCAAAATACAATTAAAGATATCAGTAAATCAATGAAGATCTTATTAATTTATATTTTTTATATTTATAATTGATGTTAGATTGCAAAAATTTAGTTCTGAGATCATAAAATCAATTTTCAGACTTGTTATTGACATTAATAATAACAACATAATGTTTGAGCTCAAGAATTGCTTCTTTTTTGTAAGTAAAGAATTATGAGAAAGATGCTGTACACAAGGACCCGTCGTTATTTTATTCACAGATGTGTGATCCTGAACTCTTTATATATTAAAAATAGACTGATATTGATATCAAAAATTGATTTTTGAGATAAAAAAAATCTGCAGATTTCAAAATAAAAATTTTAAAAATGTTATTCTGAAATAATGATATCTGAAATAAATTCTTGATATCAATCAAAGGAAAATAAATTTCTGAGCTCAAAATTGAGATTTTGCTATTTAATATTTCAGAATATTCAGAAGCACACATACGCAAATAAAATTACTGGTCCTTGTATGTAGAATCTGTCTTTTAATTTTTTACTGTGCGAAAAAGTAATCCAATTCTTGATTATTATTATAATTATTATAAAATTATGTTGTTATTATTGATATCAATAAGTCAAGTTTTAATCTCCAAAATTTTAATTTACGATTCGCTAAATGTTATATATATATAAATGTGTGTCTCCCTTAAGATTTTTTAAGTTTGTAAAATTGATTTTTTGATCACAAAAATAAAATTTTGCCATCTAAAATTCAATTATTGATAGCAACATATAAATTAATGAGATCTGCAATAATTTATTGATATCTTTAATTATATTTTGATATCAAAAATAAGAATTAATTGTTAAAACGGCATTCCATAGATTAGCACTGTGACTGTATTTGCAGGGATTATGTGCATGTAATTCATGCAGTTGATTGGTTCTTCGGGCCAACGCGGAGATGAGTTTTCCCTTTTTCGTTTGGTAAGATAGAAACCACATGGTTTATTTTACTTTATCTGTGGGCCTTTTTATTTGGGTGGCGTTGGAGGGTAATGATATAGACAATACGTGGGTCAAGCGGTTCAATTGTTAAACATGTGGTAAAAAAGTAAACATGGGCATCAGAGATGCCAGCGCCTTTGTGTTCAACGCCTTATATCAAAGTGTTCATGTCGAAGTGATGCGTGTTGCATAAGTTTTCCCTGCGCGTAAAAACAGCCCGTTTTTACGTAGAAAAGGCCTTTTCTACGGCCAAACCCGTAAAATCTACCTGTCAACCAATTGTCTGTTATATTGTCCTGTGCATAGAAAAGGCCTTTTCTACGGGTGCTGTAAAGGGAAAACTTACGCTTCAGGAGCGTAATTTTTCCCTGCATCAATAAAATTCAGCTTTAGACATTGTGTCTCCCTATCGAAAAAAGAACAAAGAAACAGTGTATGGAGAGAAAATCATTGAAATAATGCGCTCACAGGTGAAATATACAGTCTTGCCCGTAGAAAAGGCCTTTTGTACGTAAAAACAGCCTGTCATTTTAGTATTGAAACTAGACATGAATTTCTGGGGCATAGGGTATTTTTACTCCACCAATCCGTAAAAAAGTCCTTTTTTCTATTAACTATCACGCCTTAAAGAAAGATATATTAAAATCTATCTGTAAGTTAAAAGGGCATTTTTTACGCCTTAAAGAGCGTAAAATAGTCATTTCAGCCACAAAACTAGACATGAATTTCTGATGTACAGGGTATTTTTACGCCATCAATCCGTAAAAACGTCCTTTTTTTCTTTTTAAGCTACCATTTTCAAGCTAATATACTTGTTAATCTATCTGTAAGTTGAAATGGAATTTTTACGCCTTTAAGGCGTAGAAAAGTCATTTCCGAAATACAATTAGACGTGAATTTTCTACACACAGGCCACTTTTACGCTATTTTCCGTAGTTTTTTATCTTTTAACTATCAACTTCAAAACTAATGTAGACACGCATGGTAACCATTCGGTACGTGAGTGCCTTCCTGCCACCCCTCTCCCCCTAATAAATTCATTGCAGAATATATTTGAATTCTAAAACATTAATTCTAGAACTTTGTGTGTGCGTGCGTGCCTGAGTGCGTGTGTGTTTGTTTGTGTGTGTGTGTGTGTGTGTGTGTGTGTGTTTTGGCTTGTTTCGGGGGGGGGGGGAGGGTAGAGTGCAAATAAATAAATAGAGAGGGTCTGTTACTCTGTTATCACCTTCCCCCAAGACGTTTTGTCAAAGCACGGATTACTCTTATGGTATGTTGAAAAGTAATTTGCGGGTAATCCGACCAGTTAATATTTATGACGAAACACACTCTCACAGCGTTCTATATATCGTCATAGAATATTGAAATCATTTTTTCGGGAGAGGGGGGGAGGTTGGATGGGGCGACGCTATGAGGGTTGACGCTTAGGCATTAAGCACGATAAACGAGTTTTGCTAAAATAAAATCCATTTAACCAGTTTCTTCCTCAGTATCACAAAAGTACACCAGCACCACCAAAGCGCATCTGTAATACGCGGTGGTACTGAGTCTGGCCGGTGGAAAACTCAGTGGTACGTGCTTTTGAAGAAGTGTAGGAGAAAAGCTGCCAATCAATACACAGGGAAAATTTACGCACAGGGAAAACTTATGCAACTGTGAGCGTAAGTTTTTCCTGCGCGTAGAAAAGTCCTTTTTTACGAAGTGCAAATCTTACGAAAGGGAAAACTTACGGGACAATGCGTACAAAGTCGCCTGTACCACAGTGCAATACATGAAAAATTGTCGAAAAGTTCAGAGGGCCGTAAATTCTACAATTTTTGATCGATCAACCTGATACCTTGACGCTGCACATCTTCAATATATATTCTTTCACTGTGTAAGGTTTCATAGCTGTATACCAATGCGTTCATGGCGAAGTGATGCGTACAAAGTCGCCTGTAGGACAGTGCAATATACGAAAAATTGCCCAAATTCAGAGGGCCATAATTTCGACAATTTTTGGTCGATTAACCTGACACCTTGACGTTGCATACCTTAACATATACTCTTTTACTGTAATAAATTTGAAAACGATTCAAACGCGGAAACTTAACGTTTTGGTGCGTACTAAATATAGCACCCCAAATGTTAACGGACGGACGGACTAGCCGATAGAAATAGCCCTCAGCCAAAATTTGGCTGGAGCCTAAAAAGTCAAGATGTGAATATAATGTGCTAAAACATGTTGCTGACGTATGTTTACCTCATGGCTATGTTCTTCGATAGTAATGTTTTTAAGTTTTTACGACATCTTTTACAGTTATTTTGGAAGGTTCAGTCCTTATAGATGGCTTCCAGATTCGAACACAAGTTTAAGTAAGAGTTAAGCGATGAAAAACAATTTATTCTGTTGTCAGAAAAATTTGAGCTCTTATCCACTTCAAGCCGATTTTCCCCCCTTTTGAATAAATTTATATGTCTTGTTTGATCACGGTGAGCTTAATTGAAATAACCCGTCTGGGATGAAACTGGATAGCAATAAACCTTTGCTTTACAAGACAAAGATAATTTACAAGGAGTAGCCTAATGAGTAGCACATTCAGATTTCATGCTACTTAATTAACAAGCATCTTAAAACGTCTTCTGTTCTGATTATGGCCTCACAGAATGGTTGTAAAGTGCTGTCACGCACTTGCGTTGTAATTAAACAAAAAAGTCACACATGGTTTTCCTGTGCATGCTTGTGAAAAGCAGACATGTGAAGGATCACTCCTTTACTGGTTGATCTTCAAAATGATTTAGACAATTTCCAGGAATTTTATTTCTCATGCACAGGAAAGATTGGAACAATAAGTTAAACAGTGATAAAGGGGACTTTTTGCAAGAAGTAAAACCTTATCATTTTATTATTATTATTGTTGCTATTATTATTACATTTATTACTTATTACTTTATTAGTGTGCAACGCACTTTAAAAATATTTCTCATTTCAGGCGTCTTCAATGACGCAGAATTCGAAAACTTAACTTCTGGTAAAAAATTGGCTAATAATGAAAGGACATTTCTTTCGGAACGCTTTCTGCGATCTGATGGTGCTGCCAACACGAAGAAACAAGCTCCTGCTGCCGTATTCACCAAATGTTAACGTTTGCAGTTAACTGGTTCAGTTAATTATATTCAGTTACCAATTTTGGTTAGCTAACAGCGTGGCTTGGGGCATTCAAAACCAGGTTTCAATGTACCTTTTTTCCAAGTTAAAAAGTGTTGAAGGAAATGTGATCCAAAAACAACCGTTTCAAAAATTTATTAGAAGACTTTGCAGAATATAAGTCTAGGAAAATGCCTACTGAAATATGCCCTACTTAGGACAAAACTCTACAGGGACAATTCCCTACTGTTTTTGCTAAATTCTTTCTATATTCAGACCAATTTATTAATTATCTTACTAAACTAAATGCTGACTCATATTTTACACACCAAATCATGTACATATTTACATTTCTGTCAGGTGTATCACGGTATATACGAAATAAAATTGATTGGTCAGTCATCAGTCCAAGTGTTTACATATGCAAGTTGTGGAAAATACCTAGTAAATAATCTAGAATGAGTCGGTTTTAGTAGTCGGTGGCAATTCGTCTTGCGGTTTCTTGGTAGACAAATCTTGGTTGAAGTATCTGGTGCTCTCCAACATTTGGGTCATCACTACATTTACAAGACTTTGTTCTCTCCTTAGCATTTCAAGAAAGTTCCATAAGTTGGGGTGGTACGCGGTTACAGTTGACAACATCTGATGTCACTTAAATAAACAATAAAAAGCGGAAAGGACCGATTGATCAGAAAAATCAAAAGTAAATCTTTGTGAAATCAAAATTATAATGATGTTACTTCATTAAATTTATAAGCAAATGCCGTTTAAAAACTTAAAAGATTCATCCATGAAATAAAAAGTCTATTGATGTCACTTGCTTACGGCATCTTTAAAAATAACAAAAGATCCATTGATCTCCTTTCATGGAGCCGGATCAATAAAAATCTACAGTTTTTTAATTAGGAAAATGCAAAAAGCATGATAAAGGTAAAAGAAATTATATGAAAAACTAGGAAAATGAAAACAAAATTTTGCTTAAAAAAGTAGAGAGTTGTCCCGGTAGGGTATTATCCTAAGTATCTTCTGATATTATTGCTTACTTTGTTCCGTATCTGTGTACGTGTTTTCCTGTTGTATGTTGCGGAGGTGATTCTACGTTTGTATTTGTTCGTGGTGTTTATTTTGGCCCGGAGGCGTTTTACATATATTTAGAAGAATATAATTCTTAAGCTTCTATTAAAGTTTCTGTATTTTTACCGGATGGGGATAGATTAAGAGCACTTTACGTTGTCAAGGAATCAAAGCAGATTGTTTAATGTTAAGGAGACACCTTCTTGACTGGATGGAAAAATTATTAGAATAATTGCCGTGTTGCCTCTGAAATCACTTGGTGACTTAAATAATACTCCTGCAGCTTTTTAGATTTTTTTTAATACTTGAGGGTGGCTCTTCGCCCAATCTCTGGAAGTTTTGTATCAAATCACCCATCAATGGGGGTTTCGATAGGGTGATCGTTGGTTTCCGTTTAAAACGCTTCTCTGAGACCACGTCTTGGTTTTCCAGCTTTGCCTCAATTCAGCCACATCGCTGAATTAAAAAAAATAATAATGCATATCAGGGAACTCCTTATATAAATAGCTAATTGGTTTACTAAAGATCACAAAATGACTGAAGCGTCAAATAACTTACAAAATGCGCGGAAATGGAGCCATGCCATGCTCAAGTACATCTCAAATACATCTCAGTACACCTCAATTACTTCTCAGTATCGTGTCTATTGTCTTACGTTTCCTCACTTTATGAGTCACAGTTTGAAACCTGGATTGATCAAGTGGGATTATTTTGCAAACAAGGACGCCGTCGATAGAATGAAATATTCGATTGTTTTCTACTTTATTTCTAAATTAGCTATTTTGTATAAAATAGAGCCTTACTTTTAATATAGACCTTTAATAAGCTTATGCAATGGCTAAAATCCACATTGTTTAAAAATTGTTGATTTGATGCATAACACATTTTTGTGTGGTTTTTCACAATATGATTTAAATAAGAACTTGTTGGATAACACTGTTATAACATTCGGCTTTGTTTATGTTTCAATACTGATAGTATTGTGCACTTTTAATTTTAATATTGGTATGATGCATTTGAAAGAATGCCTGAAAGAAAGTCAGAATTCTCGTTATGAATTACTTAATTACTTATTTCACATAATGTGGAACAAAAGTTTAGTTTAAAGGAGAATGCAGGCCTATTTCGCACTACTGAATCAATGGTTAAGGGTTGCTGTAGAAGTACCCAGACATAAGCTTCTTCACACTAACGACATTATGGGCTCATTTAAAAACATAGATTCTTCCACGTGATGATTTATCAAACATTTTAAAAGAAGGTTTTGAAGACAGAGTGAATAAAACACATTTGGCGAAACTTTAGCTATATTTTCTACATATTATATTTAGTTAATAACTTAGTCGATAACAAAACATTTTAAATATAATAAAGTTGTACATATATGGAATATTAAATGGGCCCCACGCTTTTATTGTCGCTATGGTGATCACTGACAGATGAAGTGAATCTAAAGAGGGCGGAAGATGGGAAACGTTCTTATTTAATTTTAACCATGAAGTTTTTTTACAAGTTTGAATAACGCATTTTATAGCCCACCGAAAACACGCCTTCATACTGGAGGCTAAGTTTGCTCAGTTTTGATTTTGCACGTTTTTAGTAACGTGCTACAAATGCGCTGGACTTTAGAAAATTACGAAATACTTTTAAGTGAGGGTCGTGAAGACGGACTAAACAAAACACAGGCGCATTTGGTGACATTTTAGCAATATTTTTCTGCGTTCTACATTCCAATCAAAACCTTAGTCGATAAGTAAACATTTGAAATATAATCAAGTCGTACAGCGCATAGGATATTAAATCGGTCAAAATGATAATTGTCATCAAATGTTGAAGAACAAACGGCACTGGGGTGTTGCAAACAGGTTTGCTTTTCATTTAGTGATAACTAGACCGATTGCAGTACGTAGCACTGAAATGGACGCTTCGAGCTACGTGATTTCTTTTATTGTCGGGTATTGACTGTTTTTGCCATATTTTGCAACAAATGAGTGTGAGCATTTGATACAAAACTCCACAATGCGCCCGAACGCCATAAGCCACACTGTTTTACTGCGTTAATATCGACACTGATAAGCAAATGTTGCTCCACCTTTTCTCAAACTGTGAACCGAGATTGATTTGGTTGAAATTTGAGCGACTGCAGAATGGTTCGAAAGGCTTTCTGAAACTGATACACTGTTAAAAAGTCTGGGTTTTGGCATCAGAAACAATGGCATCTTTTCTTAGCCGGTACCAGGTTAATCATTTTTAAGTAAGCTGAATGTGGACAGAGCGGTGAATTCTCGAAGACGATGAGAACTACCTTGTATTCATAGTATATTTTATTGTTTTTGACCATTTAATAGAAAGAATTAACTTTGAACGGGTAAAGTGACGTTCTTACGGATTCTGTGATCAGCTTTGTTGAACGATAATTCACTTTTGGAAACAAGAGTTAAACATCGCAACATACCAAAGAACCCTAATAAGACAGCACGTAACAAACATTACTTCTTTGTCTTACCAATCTTACCCTCAGGAAAATGACCAAAAGTAATTGAAAGACTGGGAAGAAGTGACCGCTGCAGCTTAAGCTGTTCGAATACGCTTTTACACTTTTGAGAAGAGAAATCCCTGAAACAGACGATCGATGAAAAAGGATTATTTCGCGCAAACATCTGTCGTTTGTGTAAATCAAAGTTTCACGATTGCGATGAATGAAGTGTGTGCTGTTATTGAATCAAGAAATAAAGGTTCAATATCTGTTTGCTACATACAAAAATTTCAGCTTCTTAAGCGGACGAAAGAACAGTGGAGTTTAAAGACAAGTGTAGAAAATGGCGTTTTAGATGCCGATAAATTCAGTTTGCTTCTGGATTAAACTGTGTGGAATTTTGCAGTCACGCAGAAAGGTAAAGATGCCACTATGTCAGTGTAGACACCGTATAGAGTAGGGAGAATCAGAATTCTGGAAATTGCTAACCCAAACTCATTGATTCATTCAACTTACAGGTCAATGCTTTTTCAAGACTCACTGTATATCCTCTAAAGCTATTACTTACATAGAACTTAACGAATCCTTAAATTGCACCAAGAATTGCAGATGCTCTAAGCATGTTCGTTTTTCGATCTCGGAAGCTGCTTGAAGTAGCAAAATGGCAATAAAAAATTAGGCAAAGGTCTGTTAAAATATAGGTCAAATCACGTATTTGTTGTCTGGTTTGCTTTCGGAGCATGGAAGAGCAGCAGGTCGAAACAGCTATTGCACGGCTTCGAGAGTGGGTAAAGCAAAAGATACTGATAGTTGATACTATAAAAGTGCTCATAAGAGAAGACTTCCGTCCATGTGGATAGCCTCTCCTTTATTGACAATGCTGCCTCAAAGACTCGAAAAATCACAAATCAGCAGCGTGTCCTTCAAGGAGCAGCAAGGGAGATGAAAGACAACGATATCAGTGAGCGAAGCTCAAATACCTCAGGGTTAAGTTACACGCCGTAATACAACGCACAGCCAGAGCACTCTGTAACATTTGGGAAACTTGCCGCGTATTGAAAATCCTTCGATAGCAGCATTTTTGGAGTCCCTAAGCTAGAAGCCAGTCACCGGAGAACCATTAATCGTGTCTCCGATCGTGACTTCCCTCAGGAAGAGGACGGCATAAGACTAACCCAGACTACTGCTTCAGCCTGACGGCGCGTCACTCAACAGTTTCGCGTCTCCCGACAAACACACATTTACGTCCGTTGAAGCAGCAGTAGCTTGAAGGGACAAGGATCCTATATCGCAAGGGCAACCTAAAATGCCTAAAAATCACCACGTCAGCTTCAGACCGTTCTCGCAGCAATTTACAGGTCTGAAGTGGAAGTTCGACGAGGCTTCCCTAAGCGTTTGGATTTTCCACCAGATAACCCAAAGGTTTAATTTTATACAAAACCAGACAGGAAACTGCAAATAAATACACGCTAGAGTAAATATATGGCAATTACAAATTAGACAACCGCAAATTAACACATTAATCTTTAATAAGCTTTTAGCATCTCTCTGCAGTTTATTATAAGCTCTTTAGCTATACGTGTCATTAAAAGGCAACACTGAAAACGTTATTTAATAATATTGAAGATGTAATGATTTGTATACAAATCTGTTATTTATTCGGCTGTGTAGAATTGATGTTAGTAAATGGTTATACCCTGTAGAAGTTGAAAAATTTTATCTTTTGTCCTGCCCGATTTCACACACACATTTTCACAAGCTTCACTCTATTATCCTGCCACTCATAAACATGTTGAGTTCATTACAATATTTTATTTGCAGCCCATTTCATAGCCTTGCCTAAGGCAGGCTTTTGTATATTATGTCCTGAGAAATGTTCTTTTATGTTCTTCTAAATCTTCTGCAACCCATTTTCGTAGGATTGATGGAGGTGTTGCTATGAAGTTATTAAAATCCCAACAAACGCTATGCTTCCGTTTCCTCCTCTGCTTACGATTGGGACGGTCTGTTTTCACGGATTTTGTTCCACGGATTGACCGGATTTTCTCTCTTCTTTTTCTTTATTTCTTGTTGTGCCCTTAGAATCTTTCACGATTGCCTGATTGCCCTATTTTGCGCTGTCTATTTCTGCATTTGTAAAACTGTTAAATCTCGGTCTTCAAAGATGTATAATAGTCCACTGATTCATAAAACAGTTAAGTCACCCGTGCACAAAAAAAACAAAAAAAATTGGCACTTTACCATACAACTATGGATTTTTAGACATATTCAGACAGAGTAAAATCTCGATTGTTTGTCAGACTATAGATGTATGTATTGAATGATTGTCCGCGATTGGAAAGGGAAAACAGCAATATGTTCGCAGTACAAGTAGATAACAACCGTATTTACACCTCTTCCATTATAAGAAAGTGCACACTTTGAAGTATCAGAACTGTTTATTTTACATCTTCATGACTATTGAAACTGACAAAAATATCATTTTGGATGTTGTCATTGATAAAAATTGGGCATGTGTGACTCAAATATGTAATATGAGAAGTGGGGTTGGTACACATGTTCGTTTTTCCTTTCTTTTTTTATTATCATTAAATACAAATTTCCACGCGTTCGTTGGGATTTTGGAGGCAGGTATCCTTTCCTGTATAAACTGAACTTATCATTCTGTAATAAATGTAGCAGGTAGGTCGGACTAGGGGTTTGGCAGATATATCCTTCTACAGTGATTTTGTAAATAACGCTACACTTTATTTTCTACCATACACATTCGTACGACTTTTAGCGGCATTTGACTGAGGGCTCCCCGTCTCCGATGGCTATCGACGCTCTATCGGTTTCGCGCATCAAAACTGTTACCGATACCACACGATGTCGATGACGTTTCCGTCGAGGGCAAATGGGGCAGGATCTGGTCAGGCCATAACTTTCTCTCCTACTACGAGCTACCATTATTGCCACTGAAACTGAAATACCCAGAACCAAAACCAGTGGCTGTTTCTTTCACTTTCGTCAAAGTCTTTGGAGGAAAATTTAAGAGCTAGCATTAGTTTGGTCGAACAGAAGGGATGCTGGTTTAGCTCGTTGCCTTAAGAAATTTATGGCTCTTGGTTACCCACCACTGGTTCTTGTCAAATTAAGCTATCAAAACCACGCTACTGCAGATTAATAAAACGTTATATCGAACGCTATCCGGCCTTTGCGGATATTTATCCGCTATTTCACACTAAACTACATTGAAGGCAATTTCTTGCCCGCTCTTTGGAACGTATTCAATCACAATTCCGATACCAGAAAGAATAACCATGTCGAGGGTTTTCACAAGAAATAGAATCGGGTTGTGGGCACATCCATCCATGTCATCCATCGTTGTGATATTTCGTTCGTGAGCTTTAGGACGAGCAAAAGAGAACATAGTTGTCGTCTTTAGCCACTCGCCACTCGCGTGAAACGCAAAAAAGTGGCGCAATTTAGAGTTGCGCGATTAAAACAGCGATCGCTAAGATCTTGATGCGTACTGGCGAGCATGGTTCATGTGGTTACGAAATTGCGTAAAAGCCGAACGCTGTGAAACAAAAACTGAGCAATGTCTTGTTAAGATAGGCCAGAAAGTTTGCCATCAAGAACACAAAATTTGCCTGGAAAAGAATATTTTGAATCAAGATTGTGCTGATGACTTTGTGCTATTTATTTATTTTTGCAGCATTTCGGCCTCGCTACAGTATGAAAATGTTATCACTGATTATTAGCACATTAGTGCAGATTAGTAATTTATTTTGCTTTTAAGTCGTAACAATACTAGCAAATTTTTATTCCTTAAATTAGCGTAGATTGTTGTTGAATGAGTGCATTTTGGAAATTTTGTGTACATTACTTGTATTTTAATTTTAGCCATTTTGGCACTTCATACCGATGTACTAAAGTAGAGAAGAGTGGGTAAGAGTAGAGGAGAACAGTACCAAATGAGCGATTTTGGAAATAAAAAAAGAGTAGCTTAGATTTTGTTATTTTGTAGTAAGGATATATAGTAGTAGAGACTTTTAGTGCAGCGTGCTGGCGTAGATTTTTTCTAGAAACCTTATTGCAGTAGAGTTGGGTAGATTTGGTTTTTTGTAGTTTCGTAATTCTCTGCTATAACGTTTAATGTAAATTTGAGGTAAAATAATGATATCAGTTTCGTACTCCTTTTGAAGTTTAGTCCTTTTGCAAGTTAAAATTACTCCGCGTAGACATTCTGAAGTATAGTCCTTTTGAAGCTTAAGGTTTAGTTCTTTTGAGGTTTCAGTTCTTTTGCCAGGTTACTATGTTCGAGAGCTGTGGGTTGTGGGTATAAAAATCCACCTGGGTGACTATACTGTAATGTTTATGGCTATCTATGGGTGCAATCGATGGTAGAATACACCAGCCCCCGGGATCGGACCACCCCGCAAACCAAACCAACCCGTATATCGGACCATTTATTACCAGTACCGAAATTTTTCCATTCATTTCTGTTATTTAGGAACCCCAAAAATCGGACCACTCCGAAAAACCTCTTTTGCTGGTCTCAAATGCCATTTTCAAGCCCGCAAATAGGACAGGTCACAGAATAAAAATCAGTCTGTGAATTCCAAGAATGGGGATAAAAATTCTGCTTTCACTGAAGCTCGACGCTTGTATTTGGGGTGGAGATTAGAACAGAAGAGACTTGTTTGAATAGAAAGAGAACACTGAAATGAATTGCTATGTTGGGTTCTAATTCAGATTAGGTGCATCTCCAGTTTTTATTGGCACTTTTACAAAAGCATTTTAGTTGTCCATTGAGTCTCTGAAATCTACTGAGTAAATTCCTCGCATTCCATATAGGTGATTCACTTATATCATAAGCTCAATTGTTCTCTTTATTTGTAAGAAAGAGAAAAATCTGTTATTAACAATGAAATCGCAATCATGGAAAGCTAAAGAAATGTACGAAAAGATAGCCACCACAACATAAGGTAGAAATAACTAGAACCTCATCAAATGTTTAACACTTGACAAAAATTAAAACGCAAAAATACTTCCTTCAATGGGTTATTTATTGAATAATACAGCGGAACCTCGACATCGGACCACCTCCCTATTGGGACCACCTCAGAAATGGGGCACATTTTTTAGGTCCCGAATGCGCTCCATATACTTCAATGGTTAAGGAAACTCCCAATTGGGATCACCTCCGAACGGACCACTTCGGGCCACTTTTTTCGGTCCCGAGCACTCAAAATGCCTGAGATTGGACCACTGTGGGACACAGAGGAAGTCACTGTATCTGTGCGGTACATTATTCACAACACTTAATATGTTGCCGTCTTGGATATTGTTGCTGGGGATTATGCTAACAAGTGTGTAACCAGAAAGGGGCTTTATATTGTTATCTATTGTCTGGACAATAGCACCTGACAATATACAAACTCATTGCTTTCCCTCTTAGTACTTCTTGTGCGCTAAAATCCTTAAGATACTGTTGTCGCCCCCGCTAATTCTTTGAAACACCGTGTTTAAAACTTTTCCGGCGTTCAGACAGTCTAACATGGATAATTTTTGAAACTATATACAATGGACTCGTTTGCTAAATATAGTCGCAAAAGTTTGCAAAATTGTGTGTGTCTATAACATACATATTGTTAATCAGTTGAGATCAGTAATAGATATTATTGTAAACGAATATTATTTTCGTTGTGCTTGGACATCGAAGTTGAATTTATGGTCAACCCACAGCATTTTACCCCAGAATGACCAAACCAAAAAGTGACCACCTCTGAAATATGGCACATTTTTCCGGTCCCAAGGGTGGTCCGATTTCAGAGGTTGCGCTGTATATTGCAAATAACACAGCTTGAATACGTCTAATAAGCCGATTAGAGTTTGGTTTTTGTTGACTTAAGGTTTTATTGACTGATCAGGCATATGCCGTCTAATCTATTTACGCAGTGAGAGCTCGCATAAAGCTGAGCAACTGTGTGTTCTATGCTATGCTTTAATTCTCCGCATTTACTTGCAAAAAATACACTCTTTTCACATGGCGTTTTAAACAAGAAAACGAAATTGAAGGCGAAAATAAAAAGTGTTATGCACACGTTCATATCATATTCTACCTATGTCCCAAGTTTCGTGGTCCTAGGGCCCGTAGTGCCAGTGGAGGAGATGACACGAGAAATCCATTCACTGTCAAGAAAAAATTCATATAACGCACAAATTCATATAACCCTTGCAAGCCAAAGGCTTGTCAAGTGTTAATTAAACTAAGTCAGGCAGGCAGTCAGAGACATTTTGGAGACCAGAAATTTGCGAGTAAACATTTTCTTTTATTTTTAATAAGGTTTTCAAGATTATGATTAAACAGTAGTCGCTTGCATATGCGTTTTTCCTATTTGTAATAAAACTAATTAAAATAAGACAAAATAAAAAATGTGTCATATGATAGACTATCATATGGGTAAATTATTACAGGTAATTATGCACACGGACATCATGAATATTGTTCAGACTCCAAAAATTGGACCACTTTTGCTCAGTTCCAACGATGGTCCAATTTCCGGGAATCTGGTGCTTATGTATATAGATTATATATAAACAATACAAGTTCATTAATCCCACAGTGTCCAAAAATACTCCATTATGTACAGAATTATTCAGTAAACTACTATACGATTGGAAACTACTTACTATTTTTAGCAGCACTTGACCCGTCGTCGCATATGGGACGTTGCATATACATCTGTTTTTATGCTCGAAAAATCAACAACAACAACAACAATAACAACAACAATAACAACAACAACAACAACAACAATAACAACAACAACAACAACACAGTCCTTCGATTACAGGAACATGTTTAGACGCAAAGCATTGTTGTAAAACAGCTGACCTCTGAGCAGATCAATATGTTAAGTATAAACACAGAGCGGATTGATATTTCTATCTTTCTAGCCGTACTCTGCATCCCTCAGTTTTAAGAATTCTTCCACATTGGTCAAAAAGGTGCAGATGAGTGTCCAAGTCACTAAAATCTATATATAAGTGGCTTTTTAAAAAAGGAATTTCCTCTCTTTTATGAGTACTATTTTGCGCGGAATCCCCAGTGGGTGCGCCGAGTAAACAGTGTTATACACAACACACCGAACCGCCGTAGAGGTCGGCTATTGGACAACAACGAACGCAAAGTGAAAACCCGAGGAAGTCTGCAAACAGGTAGGGCGTGACATTCAAAAAATACTTATTTAGAAACGTACCCCCCCCCCCCCCCCCAGCTCTTCCCTTCTATGAGAACAAAACATGGAAACTAAATGTTGAATGTTTGTAAACAACAAAATTAGTTTAAAAAAGAAGAAGAATGACAAAATAACAATGCTTGAACAAAACCAAAAACATTGGTAAAATGCCATAAATCGTCTGGAATTCAAGATAAACAGAGGCACCCGAGCATAGTTAGTGTACGTGTTGTTATGTTCAATGTAAAAGACATTTCTCTAATTGATATTATACGTAAAATGTAAAAATATCTACGCATAACAACCCATTATACTCAACAAGCACACCTATTTAAACATCACAACGCTATATTTCGAGTGACTAAACAAAAATAAAATCGCCAAAATGACCAGTGTATGCTCGAGCGTAGGAATCCACGTATCTACCAGCAAAAATTGATTTTTTTTCAGATGAGTAGAGGTTGGGTGTTAAAGAACACAATGTGCCTTGTTTGCTAATAAATACAGGCCAGCTTATCGTTTAGTGCTTCTACTATACGCCACATCTATATAACATCCCACTCACACTTCCGTGCAGCTTGATATTCTCGCCGGCGTTAACCAATGAAAGCACTTCCTCCGCCTATGCGAAGTCGAGTGGTGTCTGGGAAGCATCATTTTTATTTAACTATAAACTCACAACACTTTGACAAACAAAAAGTCAATTTAATTTAGGGTAAATATTTTCTAATTTGAGAAGAGAGTTGTGATTTGTAATTTGAAAATAACTGAGTCTATTTCAAAGTCAGCTGTTACTGGTGTTTAGTACGAGGCAATTTTCATCCTCTAAGACAAAATAAAGGCAACAGCAATTATAAAAACTACGCATGCCTCAGGACCTAAGAGAAACATGAAATATGCCGCAGTGTTTGATTCGTATTTCTATGCATTAACAATTCAATTTACTGTGCACACCTTAGCCTGTGCCACACGAACACCATAATGCTCAGCTTCTGCGACCTGATATTGATGGCAAGTGGCCTTCTAATGCAGTCGAACCATTTTTATTTTAAATTTCCTATAGATTATTATTATATAGCTTATAACGAGCTTAAATCTGATTATTTTCTGTGTGACTGCAGTTGACATGGTACTACCTGTGGAGAAGTTGTTCCATGGCGGAGACAACCAATCTACTGGTGACGTCGATGATGGCGTAGACATGACGCCACCTGGCGAGTTATGCCTACAACTTGCCGACGATCTTACACCAGTCTATTACAGATGTCACAGGTATAGCCTTATATATTATATAGTTCTACGTATATTTTACACTAGTTGTATTTTCTAGCCTCAGTTTGCTAGTTCTAGTCGCCGGTGACATTGTTAAACTACACCAGAACATGTGGTCGTACGCTTACACTAGGATCGGGGAGGGACATACCTACACATAGTCTGGGGTGAGATGCGAGTTCCTTTTTCACTCAATATATGTGAACTTTTCGCTTTTGCTTTAAAGGCAGTTTTTTTTCTTTTTTTAAATTTAGTTATTTTTCTGCTCTTAGTAAATAAATATGCAATATGTCGCTTGAAAATATATTATTATTCTGGCTTGAAAAATCTGCTATGTTTTTGTTTTCAGACAGAGACTATGTAGTCTTTAGGCTTTTCACATGGCGAAATGCACGACCTTTTGCTTTCTTCCTTCGCTCGCCTCACACCGCCATCAGCTTTCAGATTAAGCGCCCCCCCCCCCATCCCACATCCGGGATCCTTACGCTGTGACAGGGCTTTGATTCCTGATGTTGCCGTTTTTATTGCGCACCAACCTTGCACAAGGTTCGGTGAAAGCAATAAGGCATCAACCAGATGAATAAACTTGATTCTCAGAAAGCCTTAATAAATCGCTTTCAAAAATTTTTAAAAATAGTTTTTAAATAAATAAAGAAACACAGTAGCAACAGATAAAATGGCGAGCGAACGTAATTACAAGCGGCACACATGGCTCAGCGTGAACAGGGAAAACATTACTAGACTCCGTGGAGCAGCTTGGTAGCCATATGCGTGACCAAGTGTGTGCATGCTCGGGGGAGGGGGGAAAATCCGTTTGTGGGAAACGCAGAGTACTGAATGAAAATTACCCATCCCCACCCCCATTTAACGAAACAGCTACTCCGCGCGGACCGAGCTTGGCTTCAAAATTAGCCCCTTATCTTCCCCTTTTTTTTTCTTTTTCTTTTTTTTTTGGATGCACATATGATACTTATTATGGGGCCAGACGCGGTTCGAGTAAAGTACCGATTTCGTTAAAAACAAAAAGGGGTAATTTTCATTCGGCATATTGCGTTTCCCACAGAAAGGGGGAGTAGCTCAAAACTAGACCCTGGTTACAACAAGGCGGGAGATCATACAAACGTGTTCATTCACTTCTCAATGCAATTATCTGTCTACGTTTTCTTCTGTAATTGTAATAACGAGCATTCCAGCTGCGCCTGCACTCATAAATATGTGACTTGATGAGAAAGATTTTTTAAATTAAATTTGGAATTGTGCATTTAGTGGGTGAAATTTACAAGGTTGTCCTCGTTTGGTTAAAAATGGGGTATTTTTCAGGCTAACCGTCTAAGGGTCGTTTTCAAAAGTCATGGGCACGCATGGAAATGAATTTATACGTGCCTGCCCCCCACCCCCTACCCCCTCCCCCCCCCCTCCCGCCGCGACCGCTGACTAGACTGTCCAGCAAGTTCTTTGTGCAAATCACGATATTTGCTCAGATAGCTCAATGACATATTGCCCATTAGAATGAAAAGCATTGAAATGATGTTTTATTGAGCTCAGTATTTGAAAAGTAACATAATATTTAGTCAATGAAAGCCCTCAAAAGTCTTTTATTATGGGTTTCAGGACCATCGCCTCGGAAAAACAATTCTTTAAATCTTCCAGTTTTATCTGTTTTCACCCATCGCTTTTTCTCTATTACTGCTATTGTGTCTGCTGGGCTACCACATGTTTCTCGGTCTAACGCCCGCCCTGAAAAAGCCCCATCTCGGTCTAACGCCCCCTCTGACAACGACCCATCTTGGTCTAACGCCCGCTCTGACAACACCACGGCACACTCACTCTTCAGTATTGTCACACATGCTGCAGTCAGGTTCACATTCAAAGGCAATTTATCTCCCGTGCCTGTTATTCTTAATTATCTACAGAAATAAGGCAAATTCAATCAGAGATCACTCCTAAAGGCTACGTGCCGAATGCGATACTTTTACTACCGTGGCTGGTGAGAACGGCGGAAACACAGGTGTCCTTTCAGGGAGGTCCCATCTGCGATATTTTTTCAGGGAGTTTGTCATTTGAGATAAATGTATTTTCAATCTTGAATTTTTTCAACTTTGCCATTAATTACATATAGCGATTTTTTTTTGCCATGTGTCTTAAATTAAATTTTGAAAGGTTAATTGAGATGTCCTTCATATTTTTTATCAATCATATACCACAACGAAACCCTGTTCTCAGTAAACAAGCAGAAGCGATTGGTCAGTTATACCACTTTCTGGGTGTTTAGCTGCAGTGCAAGGTGTTGCCGCATTTGACCAACCAGCTGTTCGCCGAAGTTTTACCTATGCGTTCGTTTCAATCATCACTAAGTAATAAGAAGCATTATAAGAACAAACACTGATAAAAACTGATGAAATACTGGCAAATAACTTCATTATGGATAAAAATAGAAATGTCAAAAAAAATTCAATATTTGAATATTAAATAAGAAACGAATTGATTATAACGACTTGAAATGCATACACGGCAAAGTTTATTCTTCCATTGTTTGCTCAGTGTACGGTAATTAACTGAACAAAATATCTTAGGCAATGCTGTCCTTGATGTTTCCAATCTCGTAAAGATAAATAAATTACTCGAATCTTTATTCAAAGACAGACTTGCAACTACATACTTTTATAAATAGTATTGAACTGGTTCAAACAACTGACTCATTTGCTGAAAAACACTGGAAACCAAGAATTCTATGGCTGGTATGAAATATTTCGATTGAAACGTTTCATGAAATATTTCACCATAAAACATTTAAAAAAGAAATGATGTATTTTGAAATTGTTATTTGCAAGTAGTCCTTAGATGTTACACTTGCGTTTCAATGTACGTTTTGTCACTGCTCCTTGTACAAACATTTGGCCAGTAGCTTATCTCCTAATCCTGTCCTTATCTGATAAGGGTCACCAGAGTCGCTTTTGCCACTGTATTCGTGCTTCACATAAACATTAAAAAAGGCCAGGTCCAGACAAGCAGCCTGCACAAATGTCACAAGGAATACATATTTTATCGCAAAAATGTACCACACATTAATAATTACTGAATTACAAGTACAATCCTTGTACAGACATCGAGTATATATGTGCCTCCTTCGTTTTGTTCGATATTGTTTCATTGTATCATTTAATTACTTGCAGATAAAACTGAAACAAGGATATAACAAGAACGAGTCTGACTGAAAAGGATGTGTTGGACTTTACAAACATCAATTTTATTTTACGTTACAAAAGATTTTTTGAAGTAAATAGTACAGCTGATTGTTGTCTTGTATCTCGTTTGTAACATGCATTCTTCTGACGTTGATATTTGTTAAATAAAGAGAACAGATATTTTAGATTGCGTGAAAATGTCTTTTTTTAAGTGCTTTGAAATATTTTTTAAAAAATCAATAATTTCTGACATATTCTAAGAATGCACCATTCTTTATATCACACGGCTGGCGAAAGTGACCGATCCCAATGAGCATTCTATGGTCCACCCAACATCGATTTCAGGTTGCGACCTCGATCCCACCAAACCACAACATTAACTCTGTTGGCACTTTGATTGGGATTGGTCGCAACCACCGATCAACTTCTAACCAACATCTCTGAGACAACATTGAATAGACTATGGGTAAACAACGTTGTCTGGACGTTGCTTTTGGTAATTTTTTCCGACGTTTAGCCAATGTCTTTGGCCCAACATTGACCAGGCATCGGAAAATTAACATTGCATAGACGTCGAACTCCATGACAGGTCACTTTGAAACTAAATGGGGACGTAAGATATTAGATTTCAAGAGCGCGCAAGTTTTGTTCCACCTGCTTTAAAAAAAAATATTCATGTCAATCGAGTTCATACGTAAACGTTGCTTTCTTGACGCCTATACAACGTAGAGGGATAAACGTTGTTTCGATTTCCATAATCAACTAAAACCCGATGTTGTTCCAACGGTATTTCAACGTCGCAATGTTTACTTCCAGACGGTATTATTTTTAAATAAAAGGTGTTATTGTTTGTTTTTTCAGGAATGAAGTTTCGAATGAAAACCTTGGCGACGAATTTTGACTGAAATGAAAGCTAAATACAACCCTGCATTTCAACTGAAAAGATTTATTTTGATTTTGTCATTTTAGTTGGTCATTTTAGTCAATTTAGTTAAACATAAAATGTACTATTAGAGAGCGGTTGACCGTTATATATCTTGGCAATGATTTCTGGGTTTAAGGAATTGTAGCACACGTTCATACATATTGCATCGATTTGTATTTCAGTTTAAAAGATCTAACAATAAATTGTACATTAAACAAAGTATTTAAATGTTTAGAAACAAACATTTTCGAATAGTATGCCATTGCCTATCCGTTTTTGTAAACCAAATTTCACTTAAAATGATCTCCTTGAAGGTACGGTGCTCCAAAACTCTTGAATTCATATAAACATGTTTAAATTATATTCGCCGCACACTTTGCGTTATCTGATCGTAAATATTTCCCATTAAGAGAAAATATAAATAAGTGTATAGAATAAAAAAATCTAAATCTAAAAATCGAAAATATAAAAGAAGTGTTTATTTGCTCAAATAAACAGTTGGAACATGTTTTATAATAGTGTGAAATGAGGTCAAATTAACAATCGATTTCAATAAAAGATTACCGGTTGGAAATCGATTATGGCGTTTAAGAACCATATTTTAAACATTTTACAAATCAAAAGTGGTGAAGACTTGATGTGATCGAAGTTTGCACGCACTGGCTCAAATATTCTTTAATTCTTTACATTTAGAAGAAATATAAGCTTTAAGGTATAAAGATTAACTGATTTAAATGCAGAATAAAAAAGCAATAGGTTTAACATTGCTTTTTTTTCTTTCCTTTTCGTTGTATTTTCATAATTTGCCGTTAATTGCATTAACTACATAAAAAGGTAAAGTAACATCGATGTTTATATATTGAATGCCATTTCACATTTATTAGGGAATTATCGATATTAAGAATTAATTTTTGATCTCAATAAATCCATATTTTGATATCAAAAATTCCTTTTTGGTATCTGTAATTGTATTTTTGATATCTCTAAATGTATTCTTGATCACAGAAAAATAATTTTTAGATATTAATAGATATTTAGAGATATCAAGAAATATTTATTGATATCAAAAATGATTTAATGATATCTGGAATTGATTTTTTGAGATCAAAATTTGAGAGCAAAATATCAATTATGAACTCAATTTCTTTGTATTGATATCGAGAATTAATTTCAGATATCATTATTTTAGAATGAGACTTTTTTAATTTGTATTTTGAAATCTGCAAATGATTTTTTGACCTCAAAAACTGATTTTTGATATTAAAATATCAGTCTATTTTTTAATAAAAAATTCAGAAACACGCATCTGTAAATTAATAATGACTGGTCCTTGTATACAGATTCTCTTTAAATTTTTTACTGTACAAAAAAGAAGCAATTCTTGAGATCAAAAATTGTGTTGTTATTATTGATCTCGATAATTCAAGCTTCCATGTCCAAAATTGAACTGACGATTCGTTAAATTTTATGTAAATATGTGTCTCCTTTAAGCTTTTTAAAATTTGTAAATTTGATTTTTTGATCTCAAAAATAAATTTTTGCCACCTAAAATTCAATTATTGATTAAAGCAAAATATAAATTACTAAGATCTACTTTGATTTCTTGATATCTTTAATTATATTTTATATAAAAAATAAGCATTAAACGTTAAAACGGCACTCCTTTATTTAAATAGGTTCGGGATTTCACATTTTAAAGTGCAGAATTGTCAGGTATTTATGAAAAAATTAATATATTTACTAAGTTTGCACAGCAATAATGTACATATTTAATACATGTGAAAAACATATTTACACACTATTAAAATTCTGTCTATTTTTTTTTTTTTTTTTTTTTTTGGATCATTTTTGATCATGGGCTACCAGAATAAAGAAGCATAAAATTATTTTACAGTGTCCTAGTTATATTCTAGAATGCCACTTCAAATTCGTTAACATTTTTTACACCTGTGGCTTATAACGTCCGATTTTTTTTTCTCCAAGCCCTGTGAAAATTCACAATCTGCCAAGCTCTTTCTTGAGAGTTTTCAGCATACCATTGAGTTCTTTAAGCACATATTCTGCAAATCGAAAAGGAAACAAATCAATAGGCAGTTTCGTTTGCTTCGGGATTTACGCAAAAACAGGACTCTAATGTTTTGGGGATAAGCACAGAAGCAGAGAAAATTAGAATACAAGTCAATGGAAAATTACACCAATAGAAAATTACACCAGATTCACTTTGAAATAGATGTAGAGTAATTTCTGTGTTGAAAAAAAAAAACATTTTTTTAATATCAGAAACAAATTTTCCTATATTGTTGACACCTTATTGAAAGTCACGACAGAAAAAAAAATCAACTTTTAATGTTTTCCTTGTTTGCTTCTTTATGTTCCTCCCCCCCCCCCCCCACTGAAATCCTGCCAATTTCCTCTGCTGAATATGCACACTTTGAAACCATGAACTGGTTTATAAGAATATAATGGCAAACCTTTCTGTATATTACTAAGGTGCTCCTTTAAAGCAACGTACATCAATGACCAAAATAAAATATCTTGTGTTTAATGTTTTGAATATTGTTAACATAGATAGGTTTACCAGGAAAATTTATCTAAAGAAGAGATTTCTTTTAAAGGTCTCTTTGTGCAACTGTATTATTATATAAATAGCACTGAAATGTTTACAAGGCCGAAACTCACTTACGTTGTCGAAGCCAAACTATCGTGCTTTTTAATGCTTACTCATATTAAAGCTCTGATAATATTTTTTGTTGATTTAAGTCGAGAAAGTTTGTGGTTTACACCATTTTGAGATACGTTGCACAAGGACACCGTCTTTATATTTACTCTACATTTTAAACTTAACTCTTTTATTATTTCATACAATTCATAACAAGACAACTGTGCGCATAAACAAGTGAAAATTTTAAAATTTGTGAAAGTTATGATAAGAATTATTTACCTCTCTTATCATCTTCCGTGTCGTCATCATCATCATCATCATCTGCAAAAGAGGGAATAAATTTCTAAACCATATAAAAACTTGACCGTTTCGCTCGTGAGTAACGAAAATTACACTTTGGGCAACAAAAAAATGGGATTCTGAATATTCACAATTTCAGAATTATTTAAAATCTTTGTTAAAAGTCATGCCCAATTGGCATTTGCTTCAAAACTCCACATAACACAGCTTTTGACATGCTACATCCCAGTAAACGTTCTGACGTTAATAAAACTTTGATTCGAGGTTGCGTCGGTAACCTCAGCCAAATAGCAACATTAACAATATTTGGATCAAAACGTTGTTTAGATGTGACTTTGCTTTTCCTTTCAAAAACACCACCTCAGTTACTGTCTTTGATGCAACGTTGAATAAATTTAAGAATATTCGTGCAGGCATCAAAAATTCGACGTCGCAAAGAAACTGTAGAAAAAAACCCGCCCCCTCTCAATTTCTGCCATACCCGGATTTTTGCCATCTAGCCTCCCTCGTTCAATGAAAACCCACAGTTAATGGAGCGTCAAAATGCTTAAATTATAATAACCTCATAAGATTCAATGCTATGTCATATTGTAACGTTATTGCAAGAAATGGACGGATTACTCCTCTTGTATTAGGGCGTTTATTATTATTATCATAATTATTACTATTATTAGCAAAGGGGTAGCCACGTTTTACCACTGGGGAGAGATGGGGCAAACTTTCGTAACGATAATTGTACTGTGGCCCCTAACTTTGAAAAGTGAGGGGGCTGAGCCCACCCACCTCCTCCCCCGGTGGCTACGCCTATGATTAGTATTAGTATTATTATTTTTGCTGTTATTTTAGGAGCGAGATTAGTTAAGGGAACCTGAAATGGTTTATCAAAGAAGCAAAAGAATATAGAATTCTTATTTAACCTTTTTTTAAATACCACCCCCCCCCCGCTTCCTCCGAAAAGTAAAAAAAAAATGATATATAATGATACTAAATAAATAAATTAAAAATGAATAAATATATGAGAAAAGAACTAGTGAACCAAATATTCCGAATTTTAACTCATTTATAATGCGAATACAACTTAATAGCAACTGTGAAGGTGCGGATACCCCAAATATGGGAGACCAGCAAGCCGCTCAGACATTCGCTGTCCAGCCTTCCGCCCAGATACAACACATGGTGCACACATACAATATTTGCTCACTTATTTTGGGCTTCAATGGCAAAATTGCAATATCCATTTTTGCGTATGAAATGCTCATGAATTTTTAAAACTCTAGAAACTCTAAGTCATTTACAAACTCTAAGTCCTTGTTGTTTTTTTTTCGAATAGTGTTTCGTCACAAAATCTACTTTTCTAAAGAAGCCATGTTGAATCAAGAACTCACTCACTCAGGAAGAATCTCAACAACTTTGTAAGATAACAAAACTATTAATACGAAAACTTTTATATTTACCATGGTCATCGTCATCATCGTCATCATCATCGTCATCATCACGATCACGCTTGTCATGGTCATCATCATCATCATCATCATCATCATCATCATCATCATCATCATCATCATCATCATCATCATCATCATCATCGCCATCATCATCGTCGTCGTCGTCATCACGATATCGCTTATCATGCTTGTCATCATCATCATCATCATCATCATCATCATCATCGTCGTCGTCGTCGTCGTCCTCGTCGTCGTCGTAGTCATCGTCATCACGATATCGTTTATCATGCTTGTCATCATCATCATCATCATCATCATCATCATCATCATCATCATCATCATCATCATCATCATCGTCGTCGTCGTCGTCGTCGTCGTCGTCGTCGTCGTCGTCGTCGTCATAGTCATCGTCATCACGATATCGTTTATCATGCTTGTCATCATCATCATTATCATCATCATTATCATCATCATCATCATCATCATCATCATCGTCGTCGTCGTCGTCGTCATCATCATCGTCATCGTCATCATGATCACGTTTATCGTGTTTGTCATCATCATCATCATCATCATCATCATCATCATCATCATCATCATCGTAATAGTACCATTTTTGATGTCCTCAGTTTACAAATATGATACTAAAAAATATATTTTCTTGGGTATATCGCTTAACTTCCACAGCTGAGAGATGTTGTTTTGAGTACCGAATATGGCCGTAGAACTTGTTGTGTCTTATCCATTTGTATTGGAAGATATACCAAAATTTTGAAAGGGGCTGAGGACATAATATTGTGATAAACAAAGAGTGGTTGTATAAAAGCGGTCTACTTCGTAAACAATACTAAATATAGCCTTATGGCAGGTAAATTTTGAAAATTCAGTATAATTAAAAAGCATTTTAATCACCATTGCAGGATTTTTATATTAAAAAAATTTCAAGTTCGCAAGATAATCAAGTTGACTTGAATGTTGCTCACAAAATTCAGCGTTGATGGTCAAACTGACATAACATTTGTGTTTTAATTACAAATAAAAAGAAACTTCGGGGATTGAAAGTGATACTAAAGACCTGTAAAAAGATACAATTAAGAACAAAACAATGTTAAAATTTCTCAAAAATTTAGCCGTAATCGGTATGGCCCCATTCTGATGTCCCCACATGATGACAAAAATTAAAAAAAAACTTCAAAACAAAGTAAACACAAAATAATGAGGTTTTGTGACTTAATGATATAATATTTTGATCAGAAATGCACAATGTTACATTTCCCTGTAAAATTCATCTGTCTGAAATGCGAATATTCTTTAAAAATGATTTTTTTTCTCATGTGAGCCCCACTTTTGTGTCCTCATAACAAAGCGATGACAGAGTTCACTAATGTTCTTCAGTTTAAATGTGCTAATAGCTGACAATATGAACTATATCAGAAAATAATACAGGTTTACTAGAAAACCTAAGGTCCGACAGAATTTCAGGTTTAATTAGTAATTGGGAAAGTAAGCATAAAAAACTTAAACCCGATGGATAACCTGCTACTTAAGGCGGGGGATTTTGTTGGAAGCATTATATCTAAATGTTGTGCTTTGGAATTGACTTTGTATCGAAAAAGTTTATGCATAATCCATCGTTGATCAATCTCTGATAAAAGGCAAAGTCTTCAATTATTTTTCAGACAAAAAAAAATATTTCAATACATAGACTAATTTCAATTTTCCCTTTTTTAATTTGAATTTAAGATCATATTTTTTCTAGTCTCTTATATGTCTTTAAGCATAAAACTCAAGTTTGTTACATTTTACTTCTCAACATTAAATTAAGTTAACGCTAAAATGCCCTTCAAAATTTTATCTTGAATCCCAGCCTAGCCCAGCCTAGTGATCAAACCGAATTCCCAAAACTTAGTCTTTAGTGTGAAAAACACGTGAGAAGATTCAGCGTTCTTTCGGTGACATATGTCACAGTTTCTGTTAGTTTTTCAATGGATATATCACGGGAAAAGAGGTAAGTATCAAAATATTTGTTCTTTTGTTATGTTTTTCTATCTAGTGGTGGGTAATCATTTGATCGCCATATCGCCCTAGTCATGTTTTGAGTTAATAGCGTATAGACCCCTTATATCGCCCACATGACCCGCAATCACAGTAAGCAGCTAGTGAACCAGAACAGACCCGGTGTAAGGGCAAGACACCGCCATAACATGATATTGGGCTGGATAAGCAAATTCGCACTTTGACTTTTGCCGAAAAGTTTCGGCGTTTCGGCTGAATTCAGCTGGGATAAGGATACAAAGAAATGACAAAAAAAAACAGCAAAATCAACAAAATTCCATTTTACCAGTAACATAGTCACATGTTTGTTATTAAATGGACAGAATAATATGTCAAATAGTTTTTGAAAGATCCTATGATGGCTTTTTGAATTGAAAAGTGTGCGCGTTGAAAGAAAATTAGAATTTCGATGTTTTCCCTTATCATTTCTTTATAATTTATCCCAAAAAGTTTGCAGTCGAAACAACACCTCCCACATAAAGACCCGCAAGTGCGAATTGGCTCAGAGCAGACAGTCCCGGACACCTTAATCGCCATGAATCACGCCCTTTTTGTCATCAGATTGTGCCGGGAGACTCGTCGTCAGTCAATAATTTGTCTGAAAACTCTCGCCTTCCATCAAGTTTTCAGCATGACTCGTTTTGCCGTCAAGTCCTCCACGCGAAAACGGACATTTGCCGAAAAAACATGGGCATTCAGTCATTAGCCCTAGTTAGTAAAATTCAATAAAAAACTGAACTCTCGAAATCTTCAGATAGATGAGTTCAACCATTCTCCAGTTTACACTGTGTAAAATCTTCTTTTATTTTGTTTATTTCTTGTGGGTTTATAAATGTAAAGTTTTGGGTTAAAATTTGGGTGTTCAGTGTTGTTTTCCGACATAAACTGTTAAATTTCGAACCCCCTCTCTGTCACCGCCCCTGTTGTCCCCTCCGTGCTGCTTTAAATATCATAAAATGAACATGTTGTTAAAGTGTCAATGCTTATAAATATCGTGCACGTTTTTTATGAGATCCGCAAATGTTTCGGTCGGCCACTTTTTGGTTTAAAAACTGTTCAACTGCTGAATGAACTGCTGAAAAAAACAAAAAAAAAAAAACTGCTGAATCAAGCGCCTCCCCCCCCCCCCCTCCTCCAACCAAGGCCCCAGCCTTTTGGCCATCTTTCTGTAAAAAAGCCACTTTTTCAAACTGCTAAGTAAAGCCCCCTATCCCGGACCTAGCATTTTGGCCACCATTCAGTTTGAAAAAGAACTCTGTCTTTCACAAATCTGATAAAAACTTGGTATTTCTTTTTTTAACTCTGTCCGGCTCTCATGTGTACCAACTGTCATCAATTTTAAAAAAATCAAGTATGGGGTTGCATTGTTAGCTGTCCATTGTTTTTCTGTTTGCGTGTGTGTGTAACAACCTTCTAAATGGTTCAACCTTATCTTGCATAAAAAGGAAAATGTTTCATTGAGCTTTACATGTGATAATTTTCTGTCGATTTCCTGTTTTGAAATATAATTTTAGCTCTTTGACCTCCTTCCCCCGCCCCTTCACACCTGCCCGTTTGGCCAGTTGTGATTGTTGTTGAAAGGATTGCTTGTTACCTCCCTCCCACCATCTGGTCATTAACTAAATGAAATGACCTGTTTTCTGTTGATAAGCTTTTCCATGGTTTATTCCTTCCCAAAAAATAACCACCGTATTGCAATTGCCTGTCCTTGTCGCACCTGCCCCCTTTTTTTTGGTTCAGTGTGTGTGTGTTTCATTGGTTAAATTTTATTAAAATAAATCAGAAATCGGTGAAAGTTTCCAGGTCTAACAGCTCAAAGCAGGGCTCAATTTATTGCGACGGGTGTAACTTGTCACAATAGGATTTTTTTTTTTGCTTCAAATGAATAAGGGCGTTCCTCCACAGTAAAACCAGTACACTACCAACCCCCCCCCCCCCACACACACACCCACACACCCACACACATACACAGATGTGTTATATTTTGTTAAAATATATCAGAAATCGGCGAAAGTCTTTAGGGCTCACTTGGCCAGGTGAGTGGATTTTTAGCCAGTTTATTTTGTTGTTATTTACACGGTTTTTGGTAGCAGGAAGTCTTAAAAATTCAATGTTATTGGTTTTGGGTGTAAATGACCTGGGCACTGGCTTTCATTTGCCACTAGTTTCAGGCCTCTACGACGTAAACTAAGGGAGAAATCCAACTTTTATTTATAACTTCAATGCTCTCTGCTAATAACATGCACTGAATTCTCTGTGTAAAACAATGCGCGGTCTAGCCGCTTGTCAGCTGATATGGACTGTTATTGTTCGATACTTAAATTGCCTTGACCTTCATTAGTTTTGGCTCTGTAAAAACAGACTTTCGTATGCCTGATAAAAATGGGCAATCTTTTATTTTGAAGCTCATAACCCACCCCTCCCACCCATCTTTCTGTCAAATTACCCGGGGCTCTAATTTTTCATTTAAATTCAACTGTTGTTATGAAGCAAATTGGGGGTAGCTTTTTTTGTGTTAACTCGATGTCTGTTTGCGTGTGTGCGCGCCCCGGTCTCAATATTGGTTGAGATATATGCTAAAAATTAAAAAAAGTCTATCTGTTCTGTATTCTCTACGTCGGCTTCTCTGCTGAACCCCCCCTTTTCAGCCCTGTGTAACATTCCTTAGGTCACGCCTCTGTTAAAAGGCTGCCTGATATATGAAATAATAGCGCTATTCCCTCTTCTTTGGCAACTTTTCTGTTAAAAAAGACAGAGGTGATTTGAGGTGTCTCCCCCCCCCTCGTATTAAGTCATATGTGATTGCTGTTGAAAGAATTTTTGTAACCCCCTTCCTCCATTCCCGTTTTAAGTCAGTATATTTTGTTGTTATTTACACGGTTTTTGTTAGCAGAAAGTTCATTGTACGGGATTTCATTTGCAACTAGTTTCAAGCCCCTAGGAATTATATGAAGCTAGAAATCGCAGCTTTCAAATTCTTCATGTTTTGCTTGGTCAACCGCCAGTGTTTTGGTTTGAGCAGTTGTTATGGCAACGGTCTTGATGCAACCTGATTCGATGGCACTGTTAAATTCAAAGCTGATTTCTTTTTTTTAAGTGTTTAAAAATAAACAGTGTTATCAAGCGTTAAGAAATAATATACGAATTCTGAAAACTGACATGTGGTTAATGCAAACTGAAATGTGGGTCCTGAAAACTGAGATGTGGTTCCTGAAACCTGAAATGCGGTTCCTGAAAACTGATATGCGATTCCTGAAAACTGAAATGTGGTTTCTGAAAACAGATATATGGTTCCTGAAAACTGATATGTGGTTCCTGTAAACTGAGATGTGGATCCTGAAAACTAATGTGTGGTTCATGAAAACTTAAATGTGGTTTCTGAAAACAGAAATGTGCTTCCTGAAAACTGAGATGAGGTTTCTGAAAACTGATATGTGGTTCTTGAAAACTGAGAGGTGGTTCCTCAAAACTCAGATGTGGTTCTTGAAAACTGAAATGCAGTTTCTGAAAACAGATGTTCCAGAAAACTGATATGCGATTCCTGAAAACTGATATGTGGTTCCTGAAAACTGAGATGTAGTGTCTCAAAACTGAGATGTGGTTTCTAAAAATTGAAATGTGGTTTCTGAAAATTGATATTTGGCTTTCGAACATTGTTGCATACGTGTTGTAATTTTCGCTGTATTATAAATCTTTCGGATCACATGGCGTGTTCTCTTAAGGGTAATGTATTATTTGTAAAAAAAAAAAAAAAAAAAAAAACAAGTGTGCATGTCCGCTAATTTGAATTTGTTATTCAGTTGATCTTTTCGTCAATAGAACTGTAAAAACTACCACCTCGTCCTCGTCATTGCCTTCATCTGGCATCACAAGTGTGTTCGCTGTACAGGAAATATTTAATTCGTATTAGCTTAGATTTGTAATCGGACAGATATTTCGGGTCTTGGTGCGACGGCAAATTTTCTGTTACCGTCTGTACCTCACAACCGCCAATAAGCGAAATCATACTCTCGACTTACTGTCAAACAAATGTAGGTCAAGCGGGTATAATCAGCGAAAACTTGTGTACGCCCCTTTCTGTTGCTTTCATAACTGTAAAAAAAACTTCATGCAAGCTTTTACCACCGCAAGTACCTGTGCCTGTACCAGAATCGCCTATCCCAAAAAGATAATTTTGCCCGCTTAAAACAGGAAAAAAACCGAATATAAACACGAATAGCTATCAATTATCCACAATTTTTACACTTTTCCTATTTATGGGTAACCATTGTGAAATGCTCAATAACACTTGATGAATGCTTTTCTTTTGCAATGCTCTTGTATTTTTAACAATAACTTTTCGGGATGGGAGGTTGTGAGGTTTAGGCAGTGACAGAAGCTGTGCCTCGTACTGTTTCATTTTCATTTCTAATTTGTAAATATCGCCGTTGGGCAACCCACAAGTATCTACAGCCACTCAAAAACAACAGGAAAAGCACTACAACCTGACAACGAGTCATAATATGTAAATATTTTACGTTTCCGATCGGTATTTTTTTTTTCTCTAGAGAGCAAAATATGGTCCCGTTTTGAACCGAAACAGATCGCGAAAATAAGTATTCAAGTCGCTGTTTTGCAACCCTATAAGTACCTACAGCTACTAACAAACAACAAGAAAAGTACCACAAGCTGATAACGAATCAGAATTGTAAATATTCAAAACAAATCACGAAAATAAGCATTGCTTTCTCGCCTATTTCGCATGTACATACACCAACATCGTCTTATATGTGTTGATTCCCACTTGCAAACATAGTTTGCAAATGGGTATGCTTTGCTAAGAATTCTGGCTGTTTATTCCTTCCTCTTTTTTTTTTTTTTTTTTGTTTTGTTTTGTTTTTGTTTTGTCTCGGAGGTTTCCAGAAAACTCCTCCTAGGCTATTGACGTAGGACGATGAAATTTTTCACAGAGATAGAGGGTGATGAGATGTCGTGAAATCCGCAAATTTTTTATCATGACCTTGAAGGTCAAGGTCAAATTGAGGTCAAATTTTTTTTTACCTCAAAGTGGTTTCCAGAAAACTCATCCTACAGGGTTCGTAGTAGAAAGACGGCATTTGGCAGATACATAGAGGGTAATGAGTTGTCGTGAAATCCGCAAAATTTTTTGACCTTGACTTTTAAGGTCAAGGTAAAATTGAGGTCGAAATATTTGTTAAAAAAACCTATTCCTTCACGAAAAATTTCTGGAAATAGTGCTCAAATCCTTGTTTCAACACGTGTACGAAGTCAGTAGGCAGTAATATCATGATGGAATCTCGACATTCAGTGTCGAGGTTAAGGTCATGTGACTTTCGTATATTGAAATCCGTTAGAGAATAATTGTCCATTATCTCGAAAACGGTTAGAGCGATTTTGAGCTTAATTTCGACCCTTTTGGGCGTAAAGGACTTTTTATAAGAGGTAGCTCGGTGACCTTGACCTAATCCGTCGTGTACCAGGTCAAAAACCGGAAGTTGTCCATTATCTCGAAAAAGGTTAGAGATAGAGCAATTTTATCTGGTTATTTTCGAACCTTTGGGCCTAAAAGACGTTATATAAGAGGTACCTAGGTGACCTTGACCTCCGTCATGGTCAAGGTCAAAAATCGGAAGTTGACCATTATCTCGAAAACGTTTAGAGAAAGAGCGATTTTGAGGTGATTTTCGACCCTTTGGGCCTAAAAAAACGTTATATAAGAGGTACCTCGGTGACCTTGACCTCCGTCATGGTCAAGGTCGAAAATCGGAAGTTGGCAATTATCTCAAAAACGGTTAGAAAACTGAATTTGATTATTTGAGATTACATTATATTTACTTCGATGTCCTCGTTCAGGATAATAATTCGGAAGCTGATAATTATGTGGAAACACTGAAAAATGTTTCTTTGACCAGATAGATTGTACCATTGCAAGTGGGTGCCATTTCGCTACGTGTAGCGAAATTCGGTCTAGTTTAACTCAGGAGAAGCTATTCAAAAAGTTATACATCATACAGACTGTCCGTTTTACATATTTCGATATAACACTTTTCAAACTAGACCGAATTTCGCTACACGTAGCGAAATGGCACCCACTTGCAATGGTACGATCTATCTGGTCAAAGACACATTTTTCAGTGTTTCGACATAATTATCAGCTTCTGAATTATTAGTCCCCCGCTGGGGGACTATAGTTGTCGGGTCTGTCCGTCCGTCCGTCCGTCTGTCGACGGACAGCGTGTTAACATTTTTTGTTAACACACTCAAGCCTACATTTTTCGACCGATTGTTAAGATATTGTATATATATATATATGAGTAGTATTGGAACAAGGATCGGTATTGTAACTGAACCTTGTCGGCCCAAGGACATTGGCCCAGCTGAACTTCACAAATTTTCTCAATCCTTACTCAGTTGAATGAGTTTGTTAACACACTCAAGCCTACATTTCTGCATCGATTTATAAGATATCTTAACTATAAGTAGTATTGGAACCATCAAGATTTGGTATTGTAAATGAGCTATGTCGGTCCAAGGACATTGGCTCAGCTGAACTTCACAAATTTTCCCAATCCTTACTGAGTTGAATGAGTTTGTTAACACATTCAAGCCTACTTTCTGGATCGATTGTTGAAATGTTTTACATATAGGAAGTATTGGAGCCAACAAAGGTCGGAATTATAAATGCGCCCATCTGAAATTCACAAATTTTCCCAATCCTTACTTAGTTGAATGAGTTTGTTAACACATTCAAGCCTACATTTCTGGATCGATTGTTGAAATCTTTTACATATAGGAAGCATTGGAACCAACAAAGGTCGGTATTGTAAATGAGTCCTATCGGCCAAAGGACATTATCCCAACTGAACTTCAGAAATTTTCACAACCTTACATACTGGAATGAGTTTGTTAACACACTCAAGCCTACATTTTTTAATCAATTCGCAAAGTGTTATACACATAGGTAGTATGGGTGCCAACAACAATTGGTATTATAAATGAGCCAGGTCGGCCCAAGGACATTGGCCCAGCTGGAATTTTAAAATTCACGAATATGATACGAATCGCTTAAGGGTTGTAGTCCAACCTAAGAATTTAAGAGCTATTTTCAGCAGTTTTTCGTGATGAGCAGGGGTTTGAAAAAATATTTTGACCTCAATTTGACCTTGACCTTGAAGGCCAAGGTCAAAAATATTTGCGGATTTCACGACAACGCATTACCCTCTATGTCTCTGGCAAATGCTCTCTTTTTACTACAAACCCTGTAGGAGTTTTCTGGAAACCACTTTGAAGTCAAAAATACTTTGACCTGAATTTGAGCTTGACGTTCAAGGTCAAGGTAAAAAATTGCGGATTTTATGAGATCTCATCACCCTCTATCTCTGTGCCAGATTTCATCCTCCTACGTCAAACAGTGCAGGAGAAGAAAAAAAAGGACGGAATAAACAGCCAGAATTCTTAGCAAAGCATACCCATTTGCAAACTATGTTTGCAAGTGGGAAATGTTCATTTTAGTTACAATTCATTGTTAATGGTGATTTTCGAAGTTCAAAATCAAAATATTGCTTTTTGTAACAACTCATGCTTACTGACGTTACGCACAGTATTTACTAGTCATGAAACCTTGCTAATGCAGCAAAAAATATGCGTAGCGCTATGTCCCCTCCATCTTTCAACTACATTCAAATCTGTATGTTAAGTAATACATTCATTTTTTATTGTTTGTTGATGATCCATGCCTATGTAAAACCTGATATTACGCACATTATTAACTGGTTAGGAGACCATACTGCCGATGCAGCAAACAATTTGTGCGCGCGATGCACGCTCTGTATCTCCCCTCCCTTTCCCCCGCACTTGGCCGTTCAATTCTGTTTACTGTTAAGTAGATCTGTGTATTTTGCAATTTATAAGACACAAAACTTTTCATTAACACAAATATTAATGGTTTAGGTCAAGACGGTGTGGAATATCCCCAGAAGAAGCCGCAATCAGTGCTTTCAGCAACAAACAGTTTTTCAGCACGGATCTCAGCATACGTTTTATTGATCCGTACATAGGTTAGTTATTATATCGGAAGTGACACATTCCTCGAAAAATTTAACTTTTAAATTGTCTGCCGGATGGCAGGGCTTCCGTGTTACGCGTCGTATATTTCTAGCTTTTATTTGAAAGATCTGACAATCTGATATGCATTTTTTTCTAGCCATACGTTTCAGATGGCGTAAACTGTATCTGTGTAATGTCACAGCTTCATGTACGAATTAATTTTGTACTAATTACGTGACTTATAGCATTTACATTTACATTTACACAAAATAGCTGTACGTTAACAAAAGTTAAATATACAATTTTTAAGCAAACCTTTACCCCCTGCATGTTTGCATGAGCTATGGAAATAATTTGTATTTTGTTAAAACAGGCGAGGGTGTTTTTGCAAACAAATCGTTTGAAGGCGGTGAATTCATTGCGCTTTATCCCGGAGAATTAATAACAGGTTTTTAGACCAGCCGACTTTTCACATCAATAGAGGGGTATCCGTCGTCTGCATGTACGTGTGTAAACTATACTTAACACGCTTCTTCTCCTTCAGTTTTGATCGGATTCCTTTCAAATTTTGTACAATTATTTTCTAGACAGGCATGTCTTGAAAAGTAAGTCTTTTTGGAGATCGGTTAAAAATTGGCGAAATGAGGGTATTTTTAATTTTTTGATGTCCAGTTTTCAAAATGCTTCTTCTCCCACAATTTTGATCAGATTCCTTTCTAATTTTGAACGATTGTTTTCTAGATAGGCACGTCTTTTAAAATTACTCTTTATGGCGATCTGCCGAAAATGGGCCAAATGGCGGGTGGGCATTTATAATTTTATGGTTGCCAATTTTCAAAATGCTTCTTTTCATACAATTTGATTACATTTCGTTTAAATTTTGTGAGGGTGTTCTTTAGAAAGTCTCTCTGGCAATTCGTACTTTTTGGCGACCCGCCCAAAATTGGCTGAATGGGGATCATTTTTTAATTTTATTGTGTCTAGTTTTTAAAGTACTTCTTCTCTCACAGTTTTGATCGGATTTCTTTCCAATTTTCAACATCTGTTTTCTAGGTAGACATCTCTTGAAAATATACTTGTTTAAGCCACCTGCCAAAAATTGACGAAATGGTGGGGGACAAGTTTTTGTTGCCATGTTTCAAAATACTTCTTCCACAATTGTGGCTAGAGTTCTTCAAATTTTGCACGAATGTTCTTAACATAGTCCTTCCTTAATACATTTTTATGGCGATCCTCCAAAAATTTGCTAAATGGTGGGGGGGATTATAATTTTATGGTTGCCAATTTTCAAAGTGCTTCTTTTCACACAATTTTGATCAGATTTTTCTTTAAATTTTGTCCGAATATTCTTCAGATAGGCTTCTCTCGCATTGTTGCTTTTTTGGCGAGTCGCCAAAACATATGGGGGCCTTTTAAACATATTTGGTGTCTAATTTTCAAAATGCTTCTTCTCCCACACTTTTGACTAGATTTCTCCCCAATTTTGTACAATTGTTATGCCCCCCAGTGAAATGAAGGGATATAGTTATGAACTGGTCCGTCCATCCGTCTGTCTCACCACAAAAAGTACTAAGTTTTTCCCGGCCGAGTTCTCATAGAAGGGTATGCCCACTGGTCCAAAATGCGAACTGTGCGTAAATGCATGTTACATAAACATGCGCAATGGTCCGAAATAACAGCCGCGCATCAACGCCAGTTAAATAAACATGCGCAGTGATCCGAAATGCGAACAGCTCATCAACGCAAGCTAGGAAATATGCGCCCGGGTCCGAATTGCGAACCTCTCATCAACGGAAGTTAATAAACAAGATAATAAGAACTGCGTGCGCACTGGTCCGAAAAGTCAAATGCGCATCAACACAAGTTAAACAAACATGCGCACTGGTCCGAAATGCGAACGGCTCATCAACTGAAGTTGCATAAATATGCGCACTGGTCTGAAATGCGAGCCGCGCACCAACGCAAGTTAAGTAAACATGCGCATAGGTCCAAAATAAAACCCGGGCATCAACGCAAGTTAAATAAACATGCGCACTTTTCCGAAGTGCGAACCGCGCAGCGATGCATGTTATATAAACATGCGCACTGGTTCGCTTTGCGAACCAAACATCAACGCAAGCTAAATAAACATGTGCACTGGTCCAGAATGCGAACAGGGCATTACCGCAAGTTAAATAAACATGCACATTTGTCCGAAATGCAAGCTGCACATCAACGTAACTTAAATGAGCATGTGCACTGGTCGGAAATGCAAACCCCGCAATAGAATGCAAAACTGAAGTAATAATGTTTTATACGCGGTGTTTTCTTCTTTTTAAAGGACAAACGCAAACGTAATCACATGTGTTTGGTCATATCACCATTCACTGGTCGTTTCTGCTGCTTGAAATAATTGTGTATGTCCGACAGTACATGTCAATAGTACACGTGTGTGGATAAAATTTCGATACTTTGTTCGAAGATATCTCTGCTACACTTCCCAGTCTACTAGAGATACACATGATCTGTTTCCCAATTTTCTGGGAAACAAATTTTGTATGTATTTTTTATTGGTTTTCATTCGGGTCCGTTGCTAAATTAATTGTTCAGCTAGCACTTTGTCATCTCGTCTTTTAAAGTCCAATTTTTCAGGAAAATTTCCTTGTCCATGCACGCTGGAATTGGTCTTATCGCTTTTCGTAAGCTGGGACTTTGTCCTGGGACAAACTTGTACAATGTGACTACCACTTTTTGCAACCATACAAGCTTATTCATAAATTCACTAGATTGCGGTTGGTCACAATGTCCCTGGGCATTCTTGTTTAAAAGAATATATAATTTTTAATGTTACTTGGGAAAATTTAGTGGTGGTATATGGGGACATTTGGTGGTACTGTGGAGACATTTAGAGGTACTGTGAGACATTATTTTGGGGCTTAGGGCAGACTAATAACAAAGTTCAATTTAACATGTTTAAAAAATGTTTATTTTATTTAATATATATACTGAAATATTCGTAAAACACAAAATAAATGTCAGGACATTTCAGGCTTTTGGTAATTATTGTGCTGGTTGGGGTTTTTTGTTTTCAACGTTATATAGCGTTGTATAGCTACTCAAGAATTTACCTATATTTTGTTGCAGCGGACGAAGCTAAGCTGCGTGAAAGAAATCTGACAGAAGAAGATGGCTCATTCATGTTTTATTTTATATTTGAAAAGACACGGTTATGGTTAGTATGATCATATAATTATGTTTATGTTGCTTTTATATATATTTCGCGAACAAAAAAAATTGGACAATCTAAAAGTGAAACCGACGCCGTTGCGATCACCAATTTTGCGTCGGATTAACCGAAACGGCGGTAATATTTCAGTGTAAACTGACGTGTAGGGACTAAAAAATCGAATTATCCGATAAAACCGCTTATCCCATGTTGGTTTAAATGGAGTCTACTGTATTTAAAAAATAGTCCGTAACTATCTAAAATGAAATTAAAGTCAAATTTAAGTGTAAGCGTATCTTTATTTTACGTATCTAACATGTTTTGATTGCAGTATTGATGGTACAAACACCGTTGGTGTGGGCCGGAAAATAAACGACTCCAAGTCAAAGCCAAACTGCAGGGTAAGAGCCTTACAGAAAGATGACACGCCATTCATAGCAGTGTTCGCATTAGGATCTGGTGTACGGCAAAATGAAGAATTGAGATACAATTACGGAGGTACAGAATCTGCGATGTACTGGCGACATGTAAGTTCGTTGTTGTTCTTTTGTTTCAAAATACTTATAACTAGACCGAATTTCGCTACACGTAGCGAAATGACACCCACTTGCAATGGTACAAAGACACTTTTCAGTCTTTCCACATAATTGTCAGCTTCCGAATTATTAACATGAACAAGGACATCGGAGTAAATATGATGTATTCTCCAATAATCAAATTCAGTTTTCTAACCGTCTTTAGATAATGGACAACTTCCGGTTTTGGACCTTGACCTTGCCGGAAGAGGTCAAGGTCACCGAAGTAACTCTTATACAACGTCTTTTAGGCCCAAAGGGTCGAAAATAAGCTCAAAATCAAAATCTCTAAACGATTTCGAGATAATGATCAACTTCCGGTTTTTGACCTTGGCCATGACGCACTATTTCAAGGTCACTGAGGTACCGCTTAAATAACGTCATTTAGGCCCAAAGGGTAAAAAATAAGCTCAAAATCGCTCTATCTCTAACCGTTTTTGAGATAATGGTCAACTTCCGGCTTTTGACCTTAACCATGACGGAGGAGGTCAGGGTAACCGAGGTTCCTCTTATATAACGTCTTTTGGGTTCAAAGGGTCAAAAATAAGCTCAAAGTCGCTCTATCTCTAACCGTTTTTAAGATAATGGTCAACTTCCGGTTTTTGACCTTAACCATGACGGGGGAGGTCAAGGTAACCGAAGTACCTCTTATACAACGTCTTTTGGGCCCAAAGACTCGATAATAAGCTCGAAATTGCTCTATCTCTAACCGTTTTTGAGATAATGGTCAACTTCCGGTTTTTGGCCTTAACCATGACGGAGGAGGTCAAGGTAACCGAGGTACCTCTTATATAAGGTCTTTTGGGCCCAAAGGGTCGATAAGCTCGAAATCGCTCTATCTCTAACCGTTTTTGAGATAATGGACAATTTTTCTCTAACGATTTTCAATATACAAAAGTCACATGAATTTGACCTTGACACTAAATGTCGAGATTCCATCCATGATGTTACTGCCTATTGACATCGTACACGTGTTGAAACAAGGATTTGAGCACTATTTCCAAGAATTTTTCGTGATGGAATAGGTTTTTTGAAAAAATATTTTGACCTCAATTTTACCTTGAACTTGAAAGTCGAGGTCAAAAAATTTTGCGGATTTTACAACAAGTCATTACCCTCTATGTCTCTATTAAATATCGTCTTTCTACTACGAACCCTGTAGGAGGACTTTTCTGGAAACCACTTTGAGGTAAAAGACTTTGACTTCAATTTGACCCTGACCTTCAAGGTCAAGGTTAAAAAAATTGCGGATTTCACGCCATCCATTCACCCTCTATCTCCAAGTTTCATCGTCCTACGTCAAATAGCGCAGGAGGAGTTTTCTGGAAACCTCCGTGACGAAAAAAGGAAGGAATAAACAGCCAGAATTCTTTGCAAAGCAAAACCATTTACAATCTATGTTTGCAAGTGGGAACTTTACGATTTAAGTAGCGAAATCATTTGTTGTAACTATTTAAGATAAAATTATTAGCTTATGTCTAAATTTGCAATTGTAGTTTGTGCTGTCGATAAACCAAACCCAGTTGATAAAAACGTAAAATATTAAAAAATTTGAGCAAGCAATGTGTTTTTCCTATTTTGGAGCTATGCTGGAAACGACTTACACCTGTTATAAAAACAAATTGAAATAATGACAAGTAGAAATGCAAACCTTTAAAATAAGCCTTTTGTGTTGAAATTTTAGAATAGAGACAATCCCAACCCATACGTGCGCAGAGAGGATTCTTCTGCTGTGTCTGAAATAACTGACAACATGTTACCGCTGGTTTGCTATTTTTTATTAGACCGAAACCGGGTGAACTTGAGGAGGTATGTAGGATTGACCTCTATCAGTCCGTCCGTCCGTTTGTCCATCTGTCTGTCCGTCCATCTGTCCGTCCTGTCCGGTTTTTGTACGCATTATATCTCTGGCACCGTCCAACCGATTTTAATTATTTCCTTTTGCACACAGAAAGACCAAGTAGTGGAGCTGTGTGAAGAAGTGATATTTTTTGATTTCTTGAAAAATGTTAAAAAATGTGGAAACTTTGAAATTTTTTAGCACTTGACCTCATTATATGCACTTTGTAACGCTATATCTCTGACATCATTCAACTGATTTCAATTTCCTTTTGCATATAAAAAGACCGAATAGTGTAGCTGTGCTACGAGCATTATTTTTGGATTTCTTGAAAAGTTAAAAAAATGCACAGACTTTGAAATTTTTTGCGCTTGACTGATTATTGTATCCGGTTGCGGTTCTGCGCCTTCCACGATGGCTTGTGCAACCGGTAGATCGTTATTGTTGATTTATTGTAAATAAACGTATATTACTGCGTATAAGTTTCATTTAAACTTTTCTTAATTTTACCTAGTTTTTTTTTTTTTAACAGACCATTCTTAATTTATTTACTGTCGATAAATAGAAGAATCGGTTACAATATTGGAAGGACGTTGCCACATGAACACATATTTAAATATCCATAGCGGTAGCGAGGAGAATTTAAAAGTTTCATAATTTGTGTAATTCAAATATCTCAGGATTAGAATTTGTTGTTTATAGAATGAGACTGCGAAACACCAACACGAGTCACTGACTTCGCCAGAGCTTTCCAACGATCAACAACGTCAGCCGTCTGAGAATAGAGATGATCCCAACCCATACGAGTGCAGAGAGGATTCTTCTGCTGTGTCTCAGTCTGAAATAACTGACAACATGTTACCACTGGTTTGCTATTTTTTATTTAATCGAATTTAATCGATAGATCGGTATTGTTGATTTATGGTAAATATACCAGTATATTAATTCTAATAAGTTTCATTTAAACTTTTTTAAATTTGAACTGTTTTTAACAGACCATTCTCACTGTATTTACAGTCGATAAATAAAATATTCGGTTACGATATTAGAAAGAAGCAGCTACATGAACGCATATTTTAATAACCATTGGGGTAGCGAGGAAAATTAGAAATTTAAAAGTTCCATAATTTGTGCTAAATTTCATCGTCCCACGTCAAAAAAGCGTATACTGGAGTTTTCTGGAAACCTCCAAGACAAAAAAGGGGAAGGAATAAACAACCAGAATTCTTAGCAAAGCGTACCCATTTACAAACTATGTTTCCAAGTGGGAAATAGGGGTAGCAAGGAGAATTAGAAATTTGAAAATTCCATTATTTGTGTAATTCAAATATCTTAGGATAGAAGATTGTTGTTTATAGAATGAGACAGCGAAACACCAACAGGAGTCACTGGCAAACAACCAAAAACGTCAGTCTGAGGCGAATGAAGCTACCAATAGCAGTGACCTAACCACGCAACCTGATACACATACCGCGTCCCACATCTGTCAAATTGAGTTAAATGCTGAGACGAAAGAAAACGCTAAGTGTCCTATATGTGATCTTCTTGGAGAGAAAGAATTCATCTTACAGCACTTGTCCAGTCACAGACGTAAGTTGTGTTTTGCTGTCGTGCTGTGATTTAAAAGATATATTTCATATTATTTTTTTTTTCATATTAAATTTTGGATAACTGTTGCCGAGCTAGGTAATTACTCTAAGAAAAAAAATTTGCCTGAATCGAACTTTATTAAGTTTTTAATTTTATTTAATAAGATAAAATATCAGTATTTATCTTGGCATTTAATTAAATTTAGAATAGATAATTTAATCTATAGTCAACGGAACTGAACATAAAGACTATAGTTTTAAGAAATTATTAACTATTTAAGTAAAGATAAAAAGGAACTTGACACTAGGAGAACATGTTTAAGCAATTAATATTTGTATATTCTAGGAAAGAAAGAGGAAAAAAGAAAAACATACGAGTGCCATATGTGCAGTTACAGAACGCGTTTGGAATACTGCTTTAAAGAACATCAAAAAACACATCAAAGTATTATTTTAGATTTTAACTTTTAAGTATTTACACAAAAATTGCCTGTTTTAATAAACTATTGGATATGCGCATGCATGTGCTTAGAATATCTTACTCATAAATACATTAAGCCTTTGATAAACTAATTGGATATACACATGCATATGCTTAAAAGAATAACTAAAACTACGTTACCATGCGTGTAATTATAGGATAGGATTTTTTTTATAAACTAGTACTACATAAAAATGTTTTGTAAATAGATGAGTACAGTCCCAAACGTCGGAATGAGACCAAGAAAATGCCCAATCGTAATAGAAAGATGGTTGACTACAGTCACGGAAATGACTCCGACGAATTCGTTTCCAGGCAAGATATTTTACGCACACGACATCTAGTATTTTAAACATGTATCATTTAGGAAAGAATATTTATCTACTTTTAAAAGCAAATTTTCTTTATTCCGTTTATATATATAAACTAGTTATTTAAATTTAAAAAAATAACTAGAGAGGCAAGTGCACACAAAACATAAGAGTACAGGCTATATCATACACTTTCAATCGATACCTACTTAATTTCTTGTTTTTGTAAACAAAAACAAATGTCTCCCCGACTAAATCCATGACCCTCCCTCCAAAAAAATCGTTTTTTTTTAATTACTGAAATAAAATATTCATTTCTGCAAACATAACCTTAATTCATTGTAAAAAAAAAAACTCAAAATAAACCAAACAGATGGTGGTCACTAAAACATATATAAATGTACGTCTTTTTTCACCCGATTCTAGAAGGTTGTCGCTAAAACGGGTTTTACTGTAGGCCCTTCTTATCCAGATCTGAAGTTGGTCACTTTAGTAGTTTCACTGTATGTTATATTTTTTCCGAGAAAGTTGGTCAAGACAGGCAGGTTTTACCGTACGTCTTTTAACCCAAGTCTGGAAGGGGTCACGACAAACGGTTCTTACGTTACATCTTTTTACACGTACAAACACTTTATGTCTCTTCTTGGTCGGGTAGGCATAATTCGTACTGAGAGACAATTTTGTTACTTTTCGCATTATCAGCAAATGTTTCATTTTATCTTTGACAGTGGTGAGAGTTATATTCCATCCGCTGATTCGAACAGCGAAACTGACGTGAGTTGTTTTTTTTTCTAAAAATATCTATCAATGTAATTAAAATTACATGGTTTTTTGAGTTGCAAAGGCCTTAAAATTTCCAGATTTAGAAATTAAATTAAAAACTATGCACATACAGTAAAGTCTGAGAAAATTTAGCACGTTATATTGCAAAAATTTTAAACTTTCTGCTATGTAACTGCAGCATATTTATGCATATTATGGTGCAAATTCTGCTAAAGCATCAGTGGTGTGCTCTCATCGACATGGATATGTCTTATGTACAATCTGAAAGTACTTAAAATACTTGTTTAAATAACTGTTTTAGAAAGAAATTATATCAAGGTAATAAACTTAAATATCCATGGTGTTCCTACAGTTTTATAATCCCTCGTTGCACAGCTCAGTGATGTGGTCTTTCTATATGCAAAAGAGTAATTGAATCCATCGAAAGGTTACGAAGATATAGCGACGACAAGCACCCATTGTACAAGTCCATAGGATAAAATTTTAAAGTTTTCTCATTTTTCCAAATTTTGTACAAAATTTCAAAATAATCGTGAGTTGCAAATCTCCACTGTATGATCGTTCTATATACAAAACAGTAATTAAGTCGCTTGAAAAGCTACGGAGATATGGCACCGACAATTTCAGAGTTTTCCAATTTTCCCAAGCTTTACAGAGATTTCAAAATAACTCCACGTTGCACAGGTCCAATATATGATCTTTCTATCGCTTGGATGGTAACGTTACGAAGATATGACGCCGACAGACATCCACTTTACAAGTCCATTGGTTTAAATTTTTAAATTTTGCCATTTTCCCAATTTTTGCGAAAATCTTTAAATAACTGCACGTTGTATAGCTCCTCCATGTGGACTTCCTACTTGCAAAAGAAAAATTGAATTACTTAAATGGTTACGGAGATATGGATCCGACAAAAAATGACGGACGGACCCGAATCCTATATTATATATCCCCCTCTTCGTGCTACACGGCGGCGGGGGACTGAAAACAATGCTGTTACTAAATCTATCGTAAAATTGGAATGGCTTGATCTAGTCCACCAGTAATTTATTATTACTAGCGTGCATTTTTAATGACGTATGACGTTTAGGTAGGCTTAAGGCGTTGATCCTGAGATAAGTACCATTTTATGGCAGGAATAGGTCACCCTGTACGATTATATCAATGTTTAAGCAGTGTTTTCAAGATGTTCATACCTATTTTAGCTTTTCGTGCCATTTTAAGCAGTGTTCGGTAATGAATAGCTGTAACAGACATGAAATGCTTTCAAAGAAGTATCTAAGCTTCAGACGGTGATTTTTGAATGGGAAAGTAAATTTGAACATGCAAAAGAAAATTTTGGCGCTTTGGCAACTTGTGCGAAAGAAAATTTCAAATGCGAAAGAAAATTATGACGCTTTCACAACTTGTGCGAATGAAAATGAAGGCCTTTCGCGAGCTCAGAGACCGTGTATCAATTTTGATAAAACATAAAAACTCTAAATGAAGTACCTATTCTTGGCCTAATTAAAATTCATTTGTGTTCTATAGTAAAGTAAAAACATGTTTGTCTGTACAGCAGTAATAACGAAAAAGCATTTTAATGCAGTTTTATATTGCAAAACAAACTAAATACTGTTATGAAATAATTTTTTGGGACTATACAGACAAATTAAGTTTTTGGTTGAAATAATAAAAAATGACCTTTTTGTAGCACCCAACAAGTTTTTCCAGTATATATAAATTTAATGTGTTATTAATTGGTTAACTGTTGTTTTCAGCGATGAGGAGAGCATAATTGCACCATCTCCACCCAACATCCAGCAAATACCAAGCATGAGAACTACGGCAGTAGCCAAGGGAAGACAGATGAAAAACTTGTTTGGCAGGTAAATAATAAAAGTACATTCTTTTTTTTTTATAAATAATTAAGGTGTCTGTTCAAATACAACCTGAAGAAATAAGTTTTTTTTAAAACAAAGCACAGTGTAAATCTTAAGTTTAACAAAATATTTTCTAAATCTTCTAATAGTCGAAACTTTTCACTAGAACAGCTTTATATTGAGTACTCATTTGTTATTATTTCTATCATATATATTTATATGTCTCCCCCTGATGGAGACATACATAGTATTTGGTGTGTCCGTCTGTCTGTCCGTACGTTTGTATGTCCTGTCCATCCGTCCGACTGTCTGTAGGCATTTGAGTTCTTATGAAATTATTGAGTCGATCTTTCTCAAAACATACATACATATTAGGGTACATGTCTAGATGATGCCCGTGTTATTTTTTTTTTTTCGTTTTTTCAAAAATTCTATTTTTGGCAAATTTTTAACATAGGGGGTTTTCGTGCATTTTTTTTCACTTTGACAGGCTAAGTCTCCGAAACAGTTCGTTGGATAAGGCTCAGACGTAGTAAGAAGAACACACATATAGCGCAAATGTATATTCGAAGTTTTTCTTCATTTCCGTTGAAAGTGTATTTTTGGCGATGTTTTAAATTTTTTGCTCCGCAATGTTGTTCTTTTAAGCAAGGATTTTTTTACGTGACTGATTGGGGGATGGGGGGCGGGGGAGACATATCCCATTTTGTTTTAGCAAAAACACTGGCCAGTCTTGTTATTTATAGTTATTTGTATATTTTTAGGTACAACCGCGAATGTGAACCGCCGGCAAAGAAACGCTTAATCAGACAGGACTCTGCTGAAAGGTAAGTAAAGCCTTAATATAAATCTTAAACTTTTTAACATTTTATTTATATACTGTTAATGTGAAAATATCCGACTTCAAATTTTTTTCTGTGAAGAGTACAAAGTTTACACATTGCGTAATAATAAATTAAATATGATATGTAAGTACGAGCAATAATGTATACTGTAAAATTTTGGTTAATTTATAATATGTAATCACAATACCAACAGTGATTTCTTTGCCAGTACCAATGACGACAAAAAAAAAAAAAAAAAAAAAAAAAAAAAACCAGCTGCGCCGTTTGTGGCAGGCTGATGAAAGTCAAATCGTACTGTAAAGAGTGACAGACAGGCTAAGGGAGACATATAGTACTTGGTGTGTCCCTCCGTCCGTCCGTCCGTTTGTCCGTCAGTCCCTCTATCCGCAGTGAGTTCTTATGAAATTAATGAGTCGATTGGGGGATGGGGGGCGGGGGAGACATATCCCATTTTGTTTTAGCAAAAACACTGGCCAGTCTTGTTATTTATAGTTATTTGTATATTTTTAGGTACAACCGCGAATGTGAACCGCCGGCAAAGAAACGCTTAATCAGACAGGACTCTGCTGAAAGGTAAGTAAAGCCTTAATATAAATCTTAAACTTTTTAACATTTTATTTATATACTGTTAATGTGAAAATATCCGACTTCAAATTTTTTTCTGTGAAGAGTACAAAGTTTACACATTGCGTAATAATAAATTAAATATGGTATGTAAGTACGAGCAATAATGTATACTGTAAAATTTTGGTTAATTTATAATATGTAATCACAATACCAACAGTGATTTCTTTGCCAGTACCAATGACGACAAAAAAAAAAAAAAAAAAAAAAAAAAAAAACCAGCTGCGCCGTTTGTGGCAGGCTGATGAAAGTCAAATCGTACTGTAAAGAGTGACAGACAGGCTAAGGGAGAGATATAGTACTTGGTGTGTCCCTCCGTCCGTCCGTCCGTTTGTCCGTCAGTCCCTCTATCCGCAGTGAGTTCTTATGAAATTAATGAGTCGATTGGGGGATGGGGGGCGGGGGAGACATATCCCATTTTGTTTTAGCAAAAACACTGGCCAGTCTTGTTATTTATAGTTATTTGTATATTTTTAGGTACAACCGCGAATGTGAACCGCCGGCAAAGAAACGCTTAATCAGACAGGACTCTGCTGAAAGGTAAGTAAAGCCTTAATATAAATCTTAAACTTTTTAACATTTTATTTATATACTGTTAATGTGAAAATATCCGACTTCAAATTTTTTTCTGTGAAGAGTACAAAGTTTACACATTGCGTAATAATAAATTAAATATGGTATGTAAGTACGAGCAATAATGTATACTGTAAAATTTTGGTTAATTTATAATATGTAATCACAATACCAACAGTGATTTCTTTGCCAGTACCAATGACGACAAAAAAAAAAAAAAAAAAAAAAAAAAAAAAAAACCAGCTGCGCCGTTTGTGGCAGGCTGATGAAAGTCAAATCGTACTGTAAAGAGTGACAGACAGGCTAAGGGAGAGATATAGTACTTGGTGTGTCCCTCCGTCCGTCCGTCCGTTTGTCCGTCAGTCCCTCTATCCGCAGTGAGTTCTTATGAAATTAATGAGTCGATTGGGGGATGGGGGGCGGGGGAGACATATCCCATTTTGTTTTAGCAAAAACACTGGCCAGTCTTGTTATTTATAGTTATTTGTATATTTTTAGGTACAACCGCGAATGTGAACCGCCGGCAAAGAAACGCTTAATCAGACAGGACTCTGCTGAAAGGTAAGTAAAGCCTTAATATAAATCTTAAACTTTTTAACATTTTATTTATATACTGTTAATGTGAAAATATCCGACTTCAAATTTTTTTCTGTGAAGAGTACAAAGTTTACACATTGCGTAATAATAAATTAAATATGGTATGTAAGTACGAGCAATAATGTATACTGTAAAATTTTGGTTAATTTATAATATGTAATCACAATACCAACAGTGATTTCTTTGCCAGTACCAATGACGACAAAAAAAAAAAAAAAAAAAAAAAAAAAAAAAAAACCAGCTGCGCCGTTTGTGGCAGGCTGATGAAAGTCAAATCGTACTGTAAAGAGTGACAGACAGGCTAAGGGAGAGATATAGTACTTGGTGTGTCCCTCCGTCCGTCCGTCCGTTTGTCCGTCAGTCCCTCTATCCGCAGTGAGTTCTTATGAAATTAATGAGTCGATTGGGGGATGGGGGGCGGGGGAGACATATCCCATTTTGTTTTAGCAAAAACACTGGCCAGTCTTGTTATTTATAGTTATTTGTATATTTTTAGGTACAACCGCGAATGTGAACCGCCGGCAAAGAAACGCTTAATCAGACAGGACTCTGCTGAAAGGTAAGTAAAGCCTTAATATAAATCTTAAACTTTTTAACATTTTATTTATATACTGTTAATGTGAAAATATCCGACTTCAAATTTTTTTCTGTGAAGAGTACAAAGTTTACAAATTGCGTAATAATAAATTAAATGTGGTATGTAAGTACGAGCAATAATGTATACTGTAAAATTTTGGTTAATTTATAATATGTAATCACAATACCAACAGTGATTTCTTTGCCAGTACCAATGACGACAAAAAAAAAAAAAAAAAAAAAAAAAAAAGGGAGACATATAGTACTTGGTGTGTCCCTCCGTCCGTCCGTCCGTTTGTCCGTCAGTCCCTCTATCCGCAGTGAGTTCTTATGAAATTAATGAGTCGATTTTTCTCAAAACAAACATACATATTGGGTTACATGTCTAGATGATGACTGTGTTATGTTTTATTCGTTTCTTCAAAATTCTATTTTTGCCAAATTTTTGAACATAGGGGGTTTTCGTGCATTTTTTTACTTTGACGGGCTAAATCTCCGAAACAGTTCGTTGGATAAGGCTCAGACGTCGCAAGACGAACACACATACACCGCAAATGTATAATGCAAAGTTTTACTTCATTTCCGTTGAAAATTTATTTTTGGCGATTTTTCAATTTTTTGATTTTTAAGGTTTTTTTGGCCGTAATGTTCTGATATCTCCGAAACAGTTTGTTGGATTAGGCTGAAACTTGGTACGAAAAACAAACGTATAGTGCAAATATTTATTGCGAAGTTTTTCTTCATTTTCTGTAAATATATATTTTTAGCGATTTTGTTTTATTTTTTGGCTCGCCAATGTTGAAGTTTTAAGCAAGGAATTGTTTCCACGTGACTGATTGTGGGCAGGGGAGACATATCCGTTTTTGTTTTAACAAAAACACTGATCAGTCTAGTTATTTATAGTTATTTGTATATTTTTAGGTACAACCGCGAATGTGAACCGCCGGCAAAGAAACGCTTAATCAGACAAGACTCTGCTGAAAGGTAAGTAAAGGCTTAATATAAATCTTAAACTTTTTAACATTTTACTTATATACTGATATAATGTGAAAATATCCGACATGAAGTTATTTTTTCTATGAAGAGTACACAGTTTACAAATTGCATAATAATACATTCAGTATATCAAAAAATATAGCAGTGAGCTGTCGTCTAGCATTTTTTTGCAAAGTACCAGCAATAATGTATACTGTAAAATTTTGGATAATTTATAACATGTAATCACAATACCGACGCTGACTTTTTTGCCAGTACCAATGACGACAAAAGAACAGCAGCGCCGTTTGTGGCAGGTTCACGAAAGTCAAACAGTACTCTAAAGAATGACCGACATACCAGTGATTCTGATAACAGGTAAAGGGATTATTTAGGATTATCAAATGTCTCCCCCTAAGGGAGGCATAGATTTGGTGTGTTCGTCTGTCCGTCCGTCCATTCATCTGTCGAGCCGTCCGTCCGTCCGTCTCTCCGCAGTGAGTACTTATGAAGTTAATGAGTCGATTTTTCTCAAAACATGTATACATACTGGGGTACATGTCTGGATGATACCCTTGTTATTTTTTTCGTTCCTTAAAAAATTCTTTTTTCGGCAAATTTTTGAACATAGGGGTTTTTCGTGCATTTTTTCACTTTGATGTCGGAAAAAGAACACACATATAGCGCAAATGTATACTGTAAAGTTTTTTCTTCATTTTCGTTGAAAATCTATTTTTGGTGATTTTTCAAATTTCTGATTTTAAATTTTTTTGGCCATAAAGTTGCGATATCTCGGAAATAGTTTGTTGGATTAGGCTGAAACTTGGCAAGAAGAACCCACATATAGTGCAAATGTTTACCGCGAAGTTTTTTTTGATTTTCTCTGAAAATGTATTTTTGATGATTATTTAAATTTTTGGCTCGTCAATGTTGTACTCTTGAGAAAGGAATTTTTCCATGTGTCTGATTGGAAGGGGGGAGGTCGTGGGAGATCTGGCCAGTCTCGTTTATAAACTAGAGAGATTCGCCTAGTGAATTAGATCCAAGTTGGAACGATAAGTAATCTCAGAACTGTCTAAAAAAGATGACTGTTTTTCTGCAATTTTAACCATGAATAAGAGAAAAAATTGGTAATGAATGTGTTCTCGTACTCCCTCTTGCCATACAAGTTGACGTCCTTACCGTTTACGGGATACAGGGTGGAGGTCGAAAAAGAGGGCAAAAGTGCTCTATCTCTTACCGTTTTCGAGATAAAGTGCAACGTCCGGTTTTAGGCTTGAAAATGACCTTCAGGTCAAGGTCACTGAATGTTATACCGTAAGTAACATCATAGGAGGGATAAAGGTCGAGAATGATGTCAAAATTGCTGTATTTCTTACCGTTTTCGTGATAAAGGGCAACTTCCGGTTTGGGGCTTGAAAGTGACTTTACGATCAAATTCACCGAAATTTATACCGTTAGTAACTTTGCAGAGGAGTTGTAGGTCAAAACTGAGGTTAAAATTGCTCGTTTTTGAGATAAAGGGCAACTTTCCCTTTTTGGGTTCGAAAGTGGCCTTGAGGTCAAGGTCACCGGAAGCTACCGTAAGTAACGTCGTAGAGGGGTTGGAGGTCGAAAAAAATTACCGTTTTCGAGATAAATCATTGTTTTTTTTTAAATGACTTTTTTTTTTAGATTTGTCCTTGACCGGTTAGGTCAAGATCATTAATTTTTATCAGGTACACAACTTCACGACTCTTCATACTTGTGCCAAGTTTGGTTTTCCTAACTTAAACAGTCTTGGAGGAGATGTCTGGAAACTGATTTGAAGGAGGAAGAAAAAAATAAAATACGATTTAAAAAGCAATCTATACCCATTTGGAAAGTGTCAATTGACATTTCCAAGTGGGAATAAGAGAATCCTAGTTTGCTTTTCATTAGTTGGAAGGCCACCAGATTTGTTGAATCACAATGTTCCTGTTGAGAAAATGTTAAAAATAGGAGTACATATGTTAAATCGTATGTATTTGCAGTGACGAGAGCGCCGGAGCACCACTTATACAACAAAGGCGGAAAAAGTCAAATATCACTCATCACGTTACTAACCACGCCACTGGTTTACCCAACAGGTTTGTTTATTTGCTTGGTTTAAATACAACCCAACAGCTAAAAATAGTTAAGAGACTTTTCTGTTTGTTGTGCTTTTACTTATAATATTTAAACATCTTCTAAAAACAAAAATAAATTATTCGACCTATTTAGTAAAGCTAAATATTTGTTGAAGTCAGCCGTTTTCTTGTTTATTGGAAGAGCTTAAATAGAAAATGTCAATTTTGTTATTCCCAACGTTTACCGTCTGATATATACTGATTAGTTATTAGCTTGATCTGAGCTTACTGTTTATAATTATTCAGGTTAGAATTAACGGTACTTTTTAAACAGGAAACGGGTGTACTGGAAGGCAGCATGCAAGGTCTGTGGCAAAGAGGTCGTCAAAGCAAAAATGAAACGGCATTATCGTCTAGTTCACGAGGGTGCTAAATACACAGTTGAACGGAACGCTTCACACAAACGACCCATAAAGCTGTGTCCCGTTGAAAACTGTACTTTCAAAACGGAACGACCAGATCAACACCTTCGCCGATTCCATAAATTTTCAAAGAACAGTTCGCAGTATAAATATTACTTGAAACTCGCCTCAAAATCCAAGAAGCGCAACATTTTAGACCCGAATAGCTTCTACGCGCGTTCAAAAGCTTCCGGGTCAATACCAGATGCATATGTGCATCCACACGCTAGTTCTGGTGTCAATCCAATCCTAAACAGTAGTTGCATGCATCCGTCAACCGCGACTAGACAAGAGCTTTCTGTTAGTTCATACCCGACTGAAGAAGCCATCTCCAACTTTCTGAAGTGGCAGCTGTCAGAGCATGGGGGTTTAAAGAGTTCCGAAAATGCAAAAACAAAGGCTGGCCAAATCAGAAACATTTTTCGTTGCCTGGAACTCGACAACGCTCTGGACCTGGGTCGCTGTTATAATACTATACCGGAACGCTTTATTAACGTTAGAAGATCGGTAGCGTGTCCGAAACATCTTGGTGGGCCTTTAGAAGCAACAAGCGTCGTAGCATATCTCCATAACTTGAAGACATTTTGTGACTTTTTACATGATGAAGTTCACACCTTCCCAAGAAGCGACGTCATTTTAAAACTGAACAAATTTATTCAGTCCTTGTCGAAGGATGTCTCCATTCGACAGTCTACAGTGCGGGCCAATAACCAAAGTAATTCCATATATAAAAAAGTATATCCAGTATAATGTATATTAACATGGCTTAAAATATGTAAAAACTAATTTAAAAATCATTTTATACCTTAGACCCTGCCATCGTTTTAATTTTTAGCTACCTTGAATTTGACATCTTTATATGTTTAGCGTGGTATAAATATAACATTACCTAAACAGTAGACAATTAAAACGTGCTATTGAACATCAATAAGTTAAACAGCAACGACGTTATTAATCCTTTGAATATATACAATTATAACAATTTGAAATACAGTGTTTATGTTTTTTGTTATAGAAAATCGGTTGATGCCAGAAGATATCCAAAAGTATAACGAGGGTGCGGCTCAAGAAGCTGTGAAGGTGTTGGAAAAGTTGGAAAGTGGCAACACCAATCTCGAGCAACAAGAACACACCATGCTTCGAGAATATTTGGTGATTAACATTGTAGTATCAAACGCCTGTAGGGCTGCAGGTGTCGTGAATCTGACTCCTGCAATATTTGAAGAGGCTGTTCAAGTGAATGATCAGTATGTTTTCAAAGTAAGTAGAAATACCTTAGTTAAATTGTTCAATACTAGGTTTGTAGCAAAGCAATTTATATCCTCTAAAATAATTTGTTTTAGGTAAAGTTATTCAGAATTGTTTTTAAGCAATTAAAATTTATTTGGAAAGTATATGATTATTGTAACATGGCGTTTGGCCTCTTAAAGCACTAAGTTAGAGTAATGAAGACAATGTTAATAACAAATAAAGAAGAAATTAATGATTTTAGTTTTTTTTTAATTCCGTAAATAGTGTGCGTTTTTTTTCACTCATTTTGTAAACTACTGTAGTCAGCATTTGCATTTTAATGATTTTTTTATAAAATAACTAATGATATTTTTATAAAAAAAACGCCATTTTGTTTTTACAGATACGCAGATGCAATTGTCAGTTATCAACAGTAATCGTTTTCTTGTGTTTTTTTTTGTAGATTGCTGCCCACAAAACTTTAAAATCCTATGGAGACATGGACATTGCGGTGACGGCGAAACTCTATCAGGAAATGGCCTTGTACTACGCGTATCGCCAGACCATAACCCAGGACATGTCTTCTGGGTTTTTTCTTAACTACACGGGGAGCCCTGTCACCAGTTCGCGCCTGGCAGATATTCTTACCCAGGGATTTCTGAAGGTGGGGGTAAGCGGTCGAGTAAGCTGCAAACGTGTCCGACACACATGCGTTTCAACGGTGGGTGTAATTGTGAACAATATGCATATCAATCCTATAATTTAGACAATTAGTTATACTTTTATCGTAAAATGATAATTTTCGTTCGAAAAATTTAAAACACTGACATATATGCATCTTGATTAACTTACGTAGTTAGTCTTAGTAAATTACCACTGCGGGCTGATTATATGTCTCTCCCTAAGGGAGACATACATAGTATTTGGTGTGTCCATCCGCCTGTCCGCAGTGAGTTCTTATGAAATTAATGAGTCGATTTTTCTCAAAACATATATATATTGGGATACATGTCTAGATGATACCCGTGTTATTTTTTCGTTCCTTCAAAAATTCTATTTTTGTGCAAATTTTTAAACATAGGGAGGTTTTTGTGCTTTTTTTCACTTTGGCAGGCTAAATCTCCAAATCAGTTCGTTGGATAAGGTTCAGACACACATATAGCGCAAATGTATACTGCGAAGTTTTCTTCATTTCCGTTGAAAATTTAGTTTTGGCGATTTTTCAAATTTCTGATTTTTAAGGTTTTTTTGGCCGTGATGTTCCGATATCTCATAAACAGTTTGTTGGATTAGGCTGAAAGGTGGCACGAAGAATCCACTTATAGTGCAAATGTTTACTGCGAAGTTTTCCTTCATATTCTGTAAAAATATGTTTTTGGAGATTTTTTTTGGTTCGCAAATGCTGTACTTTTAAGTAAGGAATTTTGAACACGTGACTGTTTGGAGGCCGGGGGAGACATATCCGTTTTTTTTTTTTTACAACAACACTGACCAGTCTAGTTTTAATGAAAGTTGAACCTGTTAGAAATATTTTCGCATTAATGGTTTAAGGTAAGATTAATTCGTATCAGTTGACAACATTACAACATTAATAAAACACAATTAGACTTTAAAAAACGACAAGAAAAACCAACATTTCAATTTGGTTAGTATTTTGTGTTTGGTCTTTTTACTTAGGTTATCGAACTGTTTAATGAAAAATCAACAGTTAGAACTGATGTTGCATACCACATGCGGCACTTACCGTCAACTGCGGTTAAATTCTATAATGATTTGACAATGGTACCGCAGGCAGCAAAGACCTCGTCACTTATTACAAGGCTACTCAACAATCAGCCTATTGACTTTGGTGTAGAAGGAGGTAACGTTTTAAGTTAAATAGTTAATTATACTTGGGGATTTTCAATCCTCTAGTTTATTGCTTTCGTACGACTCGGTAAAGTGTTTTCTCCAAACTAAAGCGTTTTCTGCCAAAACCTTGTCACGCGAACTCCCCTGAGAGAGCTTTGGCTAGAGCAACCAAATTTGACAGAGACATAATGTGGCATGTGTAGCTGGTCCAGCGGAATTTTTGATAAAAATTCATTAGCATTTAATATGCAAAAATGGACATTGCAATTTTGCCATTAACGCCCGTTATAAGGCAGGCAAACGCTTTGATTGCGCAGTTAATGGACCTGGAACGAGATCGGCATGGGCATATTGATCGCCCAACTGTACACAGTGAAAGCGATTACAGCTTGTTTGTGCATGTTGACTGCAGCGTTTCAGTTTTTCCCATTTGCTAAAGGGACAGGGTGGTTTTGAGCTTATTTTCGACCCTTTATGCCTAAAAGACGACATGTAAGGGGTATCTCGGCCATCTTGACCTCTTCGGTCATGGTCAAGTTAAAAAACCGGAAGTTGGCTATTATCCGGAAAGTGGTTAGAGACAGCGATTTTAAGGTTATTTTCGACCCTTTTGGCCTAAAAGACAATATGTAAGAGGTACCTCGGAGATGACATTTGGCTCACTGATAGAGGGTGATGACACGTCGTGAAATCTTTTGCCATAACCTTAAAAAAACAAGTGACCCTTATCTCGAAAACGGTTAGGGATTTTGAGCTTATTCTAGATCCTTTGGCCCTAAAAGACTATATGTAAGAGGTACCTCGGTGGTTAAAGTCCACAACCGAAAGTTGACCATTCCTCGATAACTGTTAGAGATTTTGAAGGAATTTTCGACCCTTTGGGCCTAAAGACGATATATAAGAGGTAACTCGGTGACCTTGACCTCCTTGGTCATACATGTAAAATCGTAAGTTAACCGTTACCTCGAAAACGGTTAAAGTTACAGATTTTGAGCTTATTTTCGATCGTTTGGGCCTCGAACACGACAAGTAAGAGGTACCTCGTTGACCTTGACGTCGTCGGTCATAGTCAAGGTGAAAAACCGGAAGTTGACCATATTCTCGAAAAGGGTTAGAGATAAAGGGATTTTGAGCTTTGGGCCTGAAAGACGCTATGTAAGGGATACCTCTGGGACCTTGACCTCCTCGGTCTTGGTCAATGTCAAAAATCCGATGTTGACTATTCTGTCGAAAATGGTTAGAGAGAGAGAGAGCGATTTTGAGCCTATTTCGACTCTTTGGGCCTAAAAGAGGACACATAAGAGGTACCACAGTGACCTTGACCTCCTCGGTAATGGTTAATATGAAAAACCGGAAGTTGAACGCTATCCCGAAAACGGTTAGAAATAGAGCGAATTTGAACTTTTTATCGACCCTTTGGGCCTGAAAGACGCTATGTAAGAGATAGCTCGGTGACCTTGACCTCCTTAGTGGTGGTCAAGGTCAAAAATCCGAAGCTGTCGAAAACGGTTAGAGACAGAGCGGTTTTGAGCTTATTTTCGACTCTTTGGGCCTAAAAGAGGACATGTAAGAGGTACCTCAGTGACCTTGACCTCCTCGGTAATGGTTATGGTCATGGTCAAGTTGAAAAACCGGAAGTTGGATATTATCTCGAAAACGGTCAGAGGTAGAGAGATTTTGAGCTTATTTTCGACACGTTTAGCGATAAAACGGTTTTGAGCATATTTTCGGCCCTTTGGGCTTAAAAGTCGAGCTACCAAGGTGACGAAATTTGGCTCACTGATAGAGGGTAATGAGACGTCGTGAAATCCGCATTTTTTAACATGACCTTAGAAAACGATGGACCATTATCTCGAAAACGGTCAGAGATAAAGTGATTTTGAGCTTATTTGCTACCTTTTGGGGATAGTTCATGCTCAGTTTTGAATTCTATGAGTTCAATATATGCGATCGACCGCGTGTCTGTCGGTCTGTCGGTCGGTCTGTCATCAAGAGCTTGTTAACACGATAACTTAAAAACTCCTGCAAGGATTTTAATGAAACTTGGTATGTACAGATTACAGATCGGTATTGTAAATGGGCCAGGTTCGTCCAGGGAAAATGGACCAGCCAAACTTGGAACATTTCACCTCTTGATTGACTTTTGATGGCCGTGTTTAACTGATGGGGGCCTGTGGGGAATATGTCTGCTATGCACACTGCTCTAGTTATTAATTATTTTACAAATTTTCAACACTTGAGAAGGGTAACAAATTAATATCATTTAAGTTCGCATATGAATTTTCGTCTTAGAAGCGAAACAATGTGTCGTTTAGCATTATGTGCATAAACATTTCTTTACTCGTGTCGGAGCAACAAAGGCTGTAAATTAAATTAGTGTATTAACAACACTTTGATTGAACCATTGTACCGGAAACATGATTTAAATAAGTTCGAGTTGATTAATATTAGTCAACATTTTTTAAATTTTTGATACAATAGAAAACGTTATTAAGTTAAAATAATTCCGATAATAAATGGATTTTCAAAAGCACAACGTAATACAGTATTTTTATTCTCTTTTTTTTAGAAAATTTTTCTCTTCCGCCACTAACTGATAGCGGAGACAGTACGTCCAATAGTTATCAACAACAAACACGTGAGTTTTAAGCAAGAAAATATGATTTAAATAAGTTTTGATTTAATTATGTTCTGTACAAAACGGTTGTCTTCTTTTTTTTTTATTTGTCTTCTTGGTTTGTTTTGCTTTGTAATATAAAGAAAGGTTATTGCATTTACCTGTTAACGATAACAAACATAGAAGTTTAAAACTGCAAGTTATTTCTCTTCTATTTTCAGAAAAATTATCTATTCCGCTCATGACAGATGATGCAGACAGTGTGACGAACAGTTATCGGCACAAAGCACGTGAGTTTTAGCGTCTTTAGCGTGTAACATGAAATATTGCCTGAGTTAGTTGGACTTTGTTAGAGTTCCTAAAACAATAACACATGTAAATATAGCACAACAAAAAGTCACATTCACAACATATTTTTGCCATGCTTTACAGAAGATGAAAGCCTTCCAATGCTGGGTGACATGGAAGACGGTGCTTCTGGTATTTATGAACAACCACGTAAGTTCTACGTGCAAACGATATTTAAAAATGCAGTCACGTTGTGAATTAAATTAACCCTTCTAGAGAAATTACCAAGAGAAAAAAAACATAAGAAACATAAAGGACACTTAATGGTTACCTTTTGCATACTTTTGTTAACTTGGCCAATATGAGGTGAACAAACGCTGTAAACAAATTATAAATGTATTCGTATTACCAACACTCAAATTTAACTAGACCGAAATTCCCTCAGCGAATTAGACCCCACTTGGAATGATAACTTAAAACGAAAGGTAGATGATATCGCTATTTGTTAACAATTTTAACATGTCTGAATGTAGAACATCCTCCTAAATGCTACCAACTATAACGGTAAGGTCAACGTCAAAATTTTTTATCAGGTGCAACACTTTAGATGACCCTTCATACATGTGCCAAGTTTGGTTGGTTTAGCTTCAGCGGTCTCGGAGGTATCTGGAAACCGATTGCTCTATCTCATACCGTTTTCGAGATAAGGCCAACTTCCGATTTGGGCCTCGAAAGTGACCTGGAGGTCAAGGACAAAGGAAGTGATACATTACGTATCGTCGTATAGGGGTGGAGGTCGAAAATGAGGTCTCTTACCGTTTTCGAGATAAAGGCGAACTTCCAGTTTGTGGCTCGAAACTGATCTGGAGGTCAAGACAGCGGAAGTTATACCTTACGTATCGATGTATAGGGGGTGGAGGTCGATAATGAAGTCAAAATTGCTCGGTCTCTCACCGTTTTCTAGATAAAGGCCAACTTCGGGTTTGGGGCTCGAAAGTGACCTGGAGGTCAAAGATAAAGGAAGGTAAACCTTGCATATAGTCGAATAGGGGGAAGAGGCAGAAAATAGAGGTCGAAATTGCTCTATCTCTTACCGTTTTCGAGATAAAGGCCAACTTCCGGTTTGGGGCTCGAAAGTGACCTGGAGGTCAAGAACACCGAAAGTTATATCATACGTATCACTGTATAGGGGGTAGAGGTCGAAAAAGAGGTCGAAATTGCCCTGTCTCTTACCGTTTCCGAGATAAAGGCCAACTTCCGGTTTGGGGCTCGAAAGTGATCTGGAGGTCAAGACAGCGGAAGTTATACCTTACGTATCGTTGTATAGGGGGTGCATCAGATCACATCGTCCTTTATTTATGTGGAAAGTTTGGCTTTTCTAACTTCAAAGGCTTTGCAGTAGATGTCTGGAACCAATTGACCTTTTTCTCAATTTGACCTTGACCGGTAAGGTCAAGGTCAAAAATTTGCACCACTTCAGCTAACCCTCCATACATGTGCCGAGTTTGGTTGGTCTAGCTTAGGCGGTGTTGGAGGAGATGTCTGGAAACCGATTCGGCGGAAGAAAAAAAATTAAAAAGGGAGGAAAAGAAGGTGAAGAATTCATTCCCATTTGGTATTTTCAATGCCAAGTGGAAATAAAACGCTGAATGTACTTTACAGTTTATGATTGTTGTATTTGTAGAAAATGATGACCTTTTATCTGCACAAGATAACGCCAACAGTGCATCACCTAGAGGGCAGCTGCTGTTTGGCGCTGGTAAACTACAAGATGACCGAAAAGAAAGCAACAAAGAAACTCTGAAAACCACAAAGGACCAAATTTCCTTTTACGGTAAACTTTGACATTTTCGTGCTTTGACAAAATGTGTTGTATACCTGTTGATGAAATAAATGGTAATGTTTAATCAGTTTGCCTCAGTATTCGATTGATCGATGTGATTTAATGACACGGCCGACCCTTTTAGGGTCATATCAGTTTAGTATCTGATTCTGTTGTACATAAACCAGTTATTACAATATCCACGAGGTAAAACACCTTACGCGTTGAAAATTGTTCTCATGTTTAAAGTAAAAACTTGTTTTGTTATTTCAACACAGATTCTGCAACGCAACCGGTTACAGAAAAGAAAAGACGCAAGCCTCAACGGTTCACGGTGCAGCAAAGAGAATTCCTGAAAAACTTGTTTGCGAAGAACATCAGAAGCTCGTTACGTGTTTCAGTACCGTTGGTGCGACAGGTGCTGACAAGAGCTGAAGGCGCGTGTGATGTTTTGTTTAATAAAAGCCTTAAAGACATGAATCGTCATGATTTTAAGGTCGTTTCTGATGCAGTGTCAGCTTATTGTAAAAACAACAAACGCAAATGTTAAAAGTCGTATATGTCAGTTTTTGGTTTTTGTTAGCCCTCATCCAATATTTGCTGATGGCTATTGCTATAGATCCGTCCGTCCGTTCGTCCATCTGTTCGTAAACTTTTCTTTGTCCGGGCGATATCTCAAAAGCTATTAATTGGAGCTTCACCGAATCTTACAGGAAGAAAGTATATAAAGTTTAGATATCCAACGAGGGGTTCAATTTGTCCCGTGTCTATCCGTCTGTCCGCCCGTCACACTTTAAACTTTATTGTCCGGGCGATATCTCAAAATCTATTCATCGGATCTTCACCAAATCTAACAGGAAAAAAGTATATATAGTACAGATGTGCAACAAGGGTTCACTTTCTCCAGTGTCTATCCGTGTGTCCGTCCATCGCACTTTAAACTTTTTCTTGTCCGGACGATATCTTAAAACTATATTTTGGATCGTCAGCAAACCTTACAGGAAGAAAATATATAGTGTAGATGTGCAACGGGGGTTCATTTTGTCCCGTGTCTATCCGTCTGTCTGCCCGTCGCACTTTAAACACTTCAGAATGTTAAGACCACTATTTGTGTAATCAGCTGTGATGTCCTGCTCTAGTGGTAACTTTCAGA
>OX457031.1:29204604-29294604 GCA_949752745.1 Protula sp. h YS-2021 | reverse complement strand
GGAGATGTTTCGCAAGAAATTCCTTAAGAGTAAGGTTAATCGGAAATACTTCAAAAGTCGTCTGCATAACATAGCTTTCAAAGCATCTTTTTATACCTCATATCTAATAATAACTATATTTAATAGCTGCTTTAACGATAACTTCAAAATATCAACCTAAGTTACAGTTCGTACTCACCTGCACAGCCAGTGCACAAACAAGGGCAAGAAAAATTACAAGTTTCATGGTTGGATGTTTAACCTGTATAGAAAAGAAAAATATCTTCACTTAATCATAAAAAATTATCTTTACTTAATGATCAAAAGAAATGTTTACAAAATGTTTATATAGTACTTGAATAGCTCACAGTTAAATTTTACTGAATATCTACAAGTTCTGCTTGATTTTCAAACCAAAAGTCTGACATATACTACTTGATATATCTAACTAAACATGTATCCATCAAAGTGTGCCATATCAATATCTAGCTAAATATTTCAATTAATTACCATACGAAAAGTGTGTTTTCTAACTGCTTGATCCTATCCACAACAGCAAAGAGCTGAAAGTGAGTGACTGGTTGCAGATGTCGTCGGTTATAAGTTACTGTACGCAGTCGTTATGACGTGATGATGACGCGAGAGAAAAAACAGTCATATTATTATGTTACATTGATTTTGACAAGCTGAAGTCATGCTCTGCTTTAGTAATGACACAGTGGGGTTTAATTAAATAGCTATCACACAAGGCTGAAAATCATGAGGCAGAAGAAGTTTTATCTCAAATTGTAAGAGAACCGAAATAACACTGAATAATTGTGATCAGTTAAACATTTCCCAAACAAGAAAAGATGTATTGGGTTTTCCCTGCTTCCGATGTCGTGCCTCATACGCATTCGGTTAGGTTTTTTGTGTTTTTGTCTATTCTATAGAAATGAAGTTCATTTTAGAGTCCCTTTAGTGATTTTGACTTTTGTGCATTACCTCTTGTGTCTTTCTGCGAACTTGTTTTACTGTAAGCGTTGCACTGCAAAAACGTAGTTGATTAACTTATGCATTAAAACTTGTGTCTTGTATTCTTGCTTCGAGAATACACCAAACATTGTTGACTAAACATCGTTGTTTGGGTTGTTTTCTTTGTGTTTATATTCATTTTGACGACCTTTATGATACAGAAATTATGTTGAAATTTGGTTCTTGCCCTTTGGGATTCATAAAATATTTTTAGACCTTACAGTTACACTGTGTCAAAAATGAAAAATAAGAACTGTCCTCCTGCCAGTCAGACGCCTGAAAGCTCCTTCTATACCGAATATTATAGCAAGATTTTGAGTTTACCATTCGAAGTTCGAATTTAGTTCGCATTATATTGACATAACATACAAATAAAGGAAGAAATAAGTGAAAAATGTTATTTATTGTATTTCATCCACGATTTAGCAAGAAAACATCACCTTAAGTTTTAAAAATGGGTTGATTGTATTTGATGTTTTTAACAATTATCAATAAATTTTCATCTATGTCCACCTTCCACAGAGAAATTTTCGCATTTATTAAAAAATTTTGCAAATAAAAGACGCTTATGAAATCAATCAAAATCAAAACATCTGGCAAAGGAGAAGTGATTAGCGATATACGATTATGCCAAGACATCTTACGTCTGTTTTAAAGGAGAATACTATATACTGATCTTGAGCAACTGATTTATAGTAAGTTATAATTACTTGTTATCCTTATGTTGTCGCTATACTATTACTATATTATTTCTTTTAGTACAGTTAAACCTTTATCAGATTTAGTTTCGTGCAGATAATGTGAGATTTTGTGATTGCAAAAAAGTCATTTACTTGATACATAAAGAGCAATATATCAGCAATAGTAGAGAACTCTGTAGATACAACTACATGCTAAAAATTTGGGTTATAGTTGGTTAATCATGTAAAAGCGTTTATTTTTGTTACATAACTCTACAGACTTCTTTATTTAACTACCCGTGACGCGTATTTCATGAGCCCTAAGTACACATAAGGCATATTAGGCATACAAGTAAATGCTTGCCTAACATATATCCACCAAATACGTAATATGACCCCATATTTACTGCAATTAGCATTTCGTGTGATAGTGCTTTTCTATTGTTCACCTACTTCGGCACTCCTTTTGTATATGTAGATTTGAATAATATTTTACTTGAATTGCTGTGCCTTGTACTATTAATCATTGTAAGTTGTACCTTGCTATCACTACAGACGTGACTTCACTACTGAGATGTAGTTTGATGTTTACACATTTTTTGCGCACACCGAAGTGTATTTTCGATAACAAAACACTTTTAGAAGAAGTCAAACAAAGCACAATTGCCAAAAATAGTTATAAAGTGGTCAATTAATTTCATTACTATAGATGCTATTGGGAATTTAACTTAGTGTGTGAAACTAGTTATTTTAAAACTTACATAAAAAGACTCATAGAAGTGGAAAATGATAATGCCGAAGCACGACACAATAGCTGTGCATACATTCATTAGCTTTTTTGATAGTATGCTTTAGAAATTTAAAGAGGTGTTTTCCTTTTTTAAATGCCAATTTGTTTATTAAATAGCTATAATGTTTGCTTAATGTCGTGACAGTTTTACGTTAGGATGTCCTGGGGAATTTAACGATTCATCTCATTCACAAAGCTTGTAACATGGCACTTGAAGGTTAAAGCTTTCTACTAGACTGAAAGATGTCTGATATAAAAATTCAAAAGCTTTACTCTGAGAGATGCTTTCTCTGTTACAGATACAAAAAATCACTTTGAATGAAACAATTAAGTAAATAGTTGAGGGTGTCCTTTGCTTTGTTTCCTTTTTACATTTTAATCACAATCTGTACATAAATGCTTTTATCTAATTTATTCCAGAAGTCTATTGTCTAAGGTGTAATAATTCGGTAAATTACACCGTAAAATACATCTAAACTTTTGGAACTATAGTATTGTACTGGAAAAAGACTGACAATTAAAAACAATTCGAGAAAATCTTCAAAATTTAAAAAAACATACTGCAAAATGTTATTATGTTGCTTGTATCTTTTCTTACTCAGGAATATTTATTTACTATGCAGTAGATTTGCATATTACTCTTTTATGTTGTGTTATTTAAATTTGTCGTCTTTGTTGAAATGCCTAGAAATGAAATTACCAAGAAATACATTGTTTTTGAACGCAAACTGAACACAATTTATTTAACAAGTCTGGTGTCCTGTGACGTGTCAGTAAATACCTCAGATAACAAATAGTCATTTATAATTTTAAACACTTCTCTCTAATATATTTAAGATATAACACTTTGTCTTCACATTAAGTGCAATGTTGTCTCTCTTTGTGTGTCTGTGCGTCTAAGATGAAATCTATTTTTAAAATAGGAAAAACTTGGTTTTTACACGCACGATATACAATAACACGTGCCACCAAACAAACAAGTATAGCGTTGAAAACTGCATAATTCGGACAGAATATTTAATTTTCTTTTAATTTCGCGACTTGTAACCATAACAGTCTCGATAATTCCGATGCTTCTCTCTTCGGACAAGGGACACAATTTTTCGGTTTCATTTGCAGGTTTTACTGTGTGACTAACCTGCTTAATTCGGAGAAAGTATTTTTAAGCGTTGTTTGCTGGGGGTGACTTGGAGGTGTGTCAAGTATCTGCAGCAAAATATATGACTGTTCTGTTTGCAAACAGAATGGCATTGAGACAGGAAGCAGATCGGTGGTACTGAGATAGGACGGGAACGGCGTGACATTCAGATAGGTCACGGACGGGGTGACATTGAGACAGAGTTAGAGCACGGCTATGTTGGCACTGAGATCGGAAACAGACGGGGTGGTATTAAGAAAGGGCAGGGACGGAATGATATTGCTCTATGCTTTTAGCGGTTTTCAGAACAGAGCAACTAAAATCAACTGAACTAAAAAACTGCACGGAGCGGTCTGAAATCTGTGCATATTTGATCTAGAAACAACGACCTAACTGAATTATAGTTTATGATAAAAGCACAACCCTACAGCATAATTGCAATTCTGCAATTGTTGTATTACAATTATAGTGATGATACCTTTACTTTGGAAACAGGACAAGTCCCGTCTGGGCAAGTCCCTACCGAATAAGTCCCTATCGGTTAAGTCCCTAGTAGGACGATTCCCTACCTTTCAATTTTCTGGCTTTATTCAGAATTATAGTTATCCTTTTATGTTCATTGACTTTGTTTAACAAGGGTTTAAAGGTACGTAACCACTGGGCTGATAAAGAAGGGCGGCTTGATGTTAATGAAGTAGAAATTAATAATATATATTATTCTTGTGTTAATATCTATGCTCCCAACTTGGATTGTGAGAGGGTGACATTTTTTGAACAACTTTCAGCAAATCTGATGACGCGGGTATCATTGGGGAATGTAATCATGGCAGGGGATTTTAATTTAACATTGGAGTCGAAAGATAAAAAGTTTGGGGCAATAGTTAGCCAAACATCGGCTCGCACTTTAAAGGAATTGATGAAAACCCATAATTTAGTCGACATTTGGAGGGAGAAGCATCAGGATCTGCTGATGTATACATGGTCCAGAAATACACCAAGAGTCATGTGCAGGCTCGATTTCTTTTTAATTAGTAAAAAATTGGTGGCAAACCATAAGCAGTCAAAAATTCTCGAGAGCATAAACACGGATCATAAACTAATCTATCTAGAATTAAATGAAAAGGTTAAGTAGAGGTCCAGAATTTTGCAAGCTTAATAACAAAACTATAGACAAGCTATTATAAGCCTCATTGAGAAAAATAGAAAAGAATTTTTAAAATCAAACGATAAGCGAGTATTCTGGGACCTTATTAAATTCGAGATTTTGACGATATCTCGAAGCAAATTGCTAAGGAAAAGCGTCTCTGTTAGAACAAGATTTGCAATTGAAATGTGACAAGCTTTATTCGAAACTTTGCCAAACAGAATTAAGTCCAGACGAAGAAGCTGAATACTTAAATTGTAAAAGCATACTTTCGGATATTAACACCTACAAAGAACAAGGAGCCCGTGTCCGATCAAGAGTTGAATATATATAAAAAATGAAAAAAGTAACAAATACTTTTATAACAAGGAAAAAGAAGTTTACGATAAGAAAACAGTAGATCGATTAAAAGTTAATAATGACATCATATTAGATTCCATTCTTATCCTCCGTGAGCTGGAGCGCTTTTATTGTACTCTATATCAAACAACACACCCTGATATAAACAACACGGATCTCGACAAAGTTTTCAGTTCTCGAGGTATAAAAAAGCTTTCAGAAGAAGACAGAATACTTTGTGAAGGCCCTGTGTCTGTAGCCGAATGTAAAAAGGCTTTGGATCGCATGTCGAACGGTAAAAGCTCTGGTTGTGATGGCTTGAGTCCGGATTTTTATAAAACCTTTTGGCCGCAATTAGGAGGCTTGTTAATACAGACGTTTAATTATGCTGCTGAACAAGGTGAGCTTTCGCAGTCCCAAAGGCGAGATATTATAACCCTTCTGCAAAAACGTGGTAAAAACCCAGAGCTTATTAAAAACTGGAGGCCAGTATCCCTCACAACATCCCTCACAACATTCTCACTAAAAGGTAAGCAATAAGAACAGAAAATATTTTGCCAAAACTGATCCACGAGAATCAAAGTGATTTTGTTAAGGGACGCTACATAGGAGAAAATATTAGGCTAATCTAAGATGTCATTAATAAAGTAAACAAGAAACAACAGACAGGTCTATTTTTGCTTTTGGATTTCGAAAAAGCATTCGAGATTATCGAGTGGAAATTCATGCATAAAGTATTGGAATATTTTAATTTTGGTGTTTCGTTTCGGAGATGGGTAGCTACATATTATAATTATATCTCTAACACTCTTATAAACAATGGTTATTCGTGTGGCTGGTTCGAAGTACAACGTGGTGTTAGACAAAGGTGTCCATTGTCGGCAACGCTGTTTATTTTATGTGTTGAGCCTCTGGCCCAATCAGTTAGAAATGAAGAGCACATCACAGGCCTAAAACTCGCTAATTCAGAGTATAAGATCTCTCTATTTGCAGATGACGCAACGTGTTTATTAAAAGACGTGTGCTCTCTCGGTTATGTGTTAGAACTTACGGAGCGTTTCTCGAGATATTCCGGTTTGAAATTTAACATAGAAAAATTTCTACTGGTGTATATAGGTCCATGGCGAACAAAACCGGAGCCTGTTTTTAATTTAAAGGTTGCTTCGGTAGCTTCAATATGCTGGGTATCGAAGTAGGTCATGAAACGGAAAAGTGTAACAAAGTAAACATTTTGGATAAGATTATAAAACTTGCAACACGTTTGAATTTATGGAGTCAGAGAGGTATTACAATGCTTGGGAAAGTTAACATATCTGAAACTATGGGAATGTCAAATTTAATATGCAGCTTGAGTAACGTCTCTTGTGCACACACAGATCTGGCCCGGGCCCAGTCGTTGATAAATGCTTTCATTTGGTCTAACAAACCCAGTGAGATCAAGCATAAATCCTTGATCGGAGACTTTGATGCAGGGGGTATTCGATCACCAGATTTAATTTTTATGCAAAAATCGTTAAGGTTGGCATGGTTGTCTAGACTGTGGGTTAAAAACCTTAGCAATGCCATAATACATAGTGAATTTGACGAATACGGGGGATTGCCCCTTATTTTGCACTCGAATTTCGACGCTGGGAGATTTCAAATATCCTCTTTTTATAAAGAGATATTACTCTATTTTAGTGAATTGCATAACCAAGACCGATAGAGCGGTGTATTATGGAACAATAAGGAAGTAACAATTGACGGCAGGTCACTCAACTGGAAGCACTGGCACGAAAAAGGCATTCTGTATATTAAGGACCTATTAAGTAAAGATAAAAAAGTGTTTTCGTTGACAGAGCTCCAAGCTAGATATGACTTGCCTTTCAATTTTTTACTGTATAATGGTCTGAAAATATCTATCGGCAAATGGTTAAAACACAGAGAGAACAATAGATACATTACATATAATTATAAAGTGGATTGCTGTGACCCAATCTTTAAGATACGTGACTAGTTAATCAACATAAAGAAAGCTAAGTGTAAAGATTACTACGTGATCTTGATAAACAAAATTGTAGAGCCTCGGGTAAGTATTGTATTCTGGGCGAAGGCAGGTATGCTAGAAGAATCACGGATTCTACGTAGCTTGCTACTTTGCAGAAAATGTACTAAAGAAACCTATCTTTTGGCCCTGCAATTGAAACTCATTCATAATATAATACCAACTAACAAGAAGAATAAGGACTTGAAAATTTTAGAATCCGATGCACGTAAGTATTGTAACACTCCGGACACGATAATACACTTCTTTTGGGACTGTCAAAAAGCCAGAGAAATTGTAAGAAGATGCTTAAGAATATTGAAGCTAAATTCTTTTAATTTTGAGATATGGGACCTTTTACTTGGAAAAGATAATATTACAGAGGATAACCTCTCTATGTTAATAAAATACCATATATATCAGTTTAGAGTCAATGAGGAAAATTTTCACGAGAACATGTTTATTAGAAACGCAAAATTACGATATTACGCAGACACGCAAACATTATCTGAAGATAAATTAAAATTGAAATGGACCTATTTTGGCGAAGTGTTTTCAAACTTAGAAGCGGATTAGATATATTGATAGATGGTCGTGACTCATTTATAAGTTGCTATGTCTGTTTGTTCTCCTCATAATCGTGATTTTTGATAAGCAAAGTTATTGTTAGAAAACGCCGCGTTTGTGAAAGATGCATATATATATTGTATTGTAAGTGCTCCTTATAGTTTATGCCAACGCAGCGCATACTCGAATATGGCTGTACACAGTAAAATCCCCTAAAACAAAAAAAATGTTCATTGAGGTCATCTCAAAAGACCTGTGAGTTTATTTTATAGTGTAAGATCAATAAACTTGTGCCGCTTGATGCCTTGCTGAACCTTTAACTTTTCGGCTCGCCCTGAGTCCGGATCATGAGTGTGATCCGCACTCCCCATAACATATTCATCGCCCGAACTCTGACTCTTACTTTACATTGCCTCCTGTCGATCATCCTTTAAACGTCGTTACTCACACTTGTAATAAGCATATCCATTTGGGAGATCTCGAAGCCTCACTGACATATATCCATCAAGCAACAACTTTGGCTTTCCTCTTTGTGATGTAATGTATTCCATCGTGAAAGATGTATATTTTAACCGAAAAATTTTCAGGGTTTTATACATTTTCCAGCTGTTAATTGCAGTTTATTTAACGATAATCTCCCATTCAAAATTGTGATCCACCACACAGCAGTTTATCAGGAAAGGATATTTTGTTGGCGGTATTATGGGAAAGTATTCAAGGGAATTTTATGTTACCACCATTTATACATATCAGGAACTACATCTTAGAGGTTTAGGACGAATGTATCAATTTTTATTCGAGTAGTTCTTATATTGTCCGCCTTACAAATGTTTATGGTAGATGGCCCGGGCTTCTAGAATGCCATTTTGTCTTCAGTTCACTGAAAGAAAATTTATTTTCTTGTATAAATCCCATTTTTGAAATATTTGCATTCACTACTAAGTTGCAAATCATACCCAATATGGATTTTATTTTATGTCCAGTAAAAAAATCGTAATAAATTTTGAGGCTAAATGACCAAGAAAGCTGTGCTTAATAACATTTTGAAGAAGTATAATGACATTATAACAAGACTATTAAAAGGAATAAGGCCATTAAAAACCTTATTCCCTCTTACCCATCCACCCAACCCCGAATCGGAGTACACAGAAAGAGATAAAACACAAACATGAAAAGATATCAAGGTACAATTGGTTTACATAAAGCATGAATTTTTAAGACCCAAATTTTAAAAGGTCAAAGGACGTTGTGAGGTGGAATCCTGTGATAAACGTTTCAACGGAATTTCTGTCATTTAAAAAAGATTAAGGCGGCGGGATATGGACTCAAAATTATAAACCTCGTTTGTAATGTTTGGTACCATACATTCTCTAACAAGCTGGATATGTTTTGCTCTCCTCTGCAGTCCACTCCTTTTCACTCGGTCATTTAGGGACGTTGTTATGGCGATACTACGTAGACACTTTCATTATTGCGTACCGTGACGTTTTCGATACCGAACGAGCGTAGAATACGGTATTTTGAACTGCAAAAATACTAACATTTCCCGTGAATATGCAAACTGACAATCACAAAATGAAATAAAAAGATTGATAAATTTTGTTTTTATTTCAAACATAATAATACGTCTACCGTAGTGCAGAATGTGGTTCCGGCTCAGTGCTCTGCACTTCTATGTACTTAACTAAATTGTGCCATCAATCAAGCCTTACGTAAGCAATAGTTTTGACTCCCCTTTGTCTATAAGACAGATTCTACATGACAATTATATCATTTTTAAAATTTTCCAGTTATACCCAATGAGTTAAATATATTATTATACACCTAATAATATCCACGAACTGTCCAATAAGAATGTGACATTCATGCATATATATTTTCTAATAATTTGTCTGTTATTTGGTATATGCAGAGGGTTGTCCCGAAAATATTTTACTTTTTAAATTTTTCTAGCTGTTGTTATTGAGCAATGCTTGAAAATATGCCTAGAATTACAAGTGTATATATTAAAAATGCATCTTATCAAAGATACCTAATCGAAATACACATTTTGTAGTTATTCACGGTAAACAGGCGTAATTGGAGTTGAAATGACTCGAAGTTGGGCATGTTCTGACAAAATATTTAAATGAATACCTTCTTTCCTCTTCCTAACCCCTTCCCCATAGCATCATCCTCAGTCCCGGACTCGCAAGAAATTCAGAATGTGATGGGAGTAGTGCAGAAGTTTTCCTAAGCACTCATTGGCAAGCACACACAAAGCTGCGGACTGGGTTTCGTCTAGATTCAGAAGAGTCCCCTGATCAGAGATCTGATTAAGCCCTCAGCACAACGTCTGGAGTCGTGGATACAGTTCGTGCCACAGAAGTCAAATTTCAGGCTAAGCACCAGTGTTGGACTTTGGCACATTGCACATTCTTCAAAAATGAGGGCTACGAAACAGATTTTTTACAAGTCTTGTGATGACGAGATACTATTCGCACCACTTTGTTTTCGGAAGACGCAAAAGCGTAGTTTCAACAATCAAGGCGAAATACTATGGACAGTGTGAGAAATATGTGACCCTATGTGTCTTGTCGCTTGTGGAATTTTTAATCAGACTTTAGTGAATACGGAGGAGAGTTGGTTAGAGTGCAAAAAAGACTATTTAAAATCAAATCGTTCTCGCCTTCAGCAGTAGTACAACTTGGACTAGATAACATTTTGCAAAAATGCTGCCAGTTGCAAATTTCATAAATTTTTACTTCAAGGGTTTTTCTAGAGATTTAGTCACTAATCTTTAGAAATAACCGTCCATTTCTACTGGATCCGTTGTGTAAAACGCTGTGTAGCATGTCGCAGACGTAATGTTTCAATATTATTTCAGGACGCAGGCTAAAAATAGCACCAAAGCATCGGATTCTGGGAAGAGCCGAGGCAGAGTCAAATAGCTGTGACGGTCCAAAATCCGATTGTTCAGAGACTACGAAAAGGGGGAGTGTGTGTTACGAGTGACATGCACGCTAATTACCCATCAGACCAGTAGTTAAAAAGCCGTTATTGCTACATAGTTTAATGTTAGTGAATTGATCATATTTCAACCCATGTAAAATGGAGTGATAAGCGTAGCACCATGACACTTGGGACTTATGAAGAGCTTGATCTGAACGTGTGCATGTCACCTTTTATTTTCGTCTTCGATGTCATTTTCTTTGTTAAAACGCCATGTTTAAAGAGTGTATTTTTTGCAAGTAAATGCTCCGCATTTACTTGCAAAGACACATGACGCAGCTAGCACGCATGAAGATATCCATGACTGAATGGAGTTAACCGACGAGAAGAATAATTCCAGTAAAATAAATTCCAATCTTCATTTTACATTTCAACGGGCATAGAAGAGACAGGAGGACAGTTTTCAAAAGTATCGGGTCGATCCAAAGGGAGGTGCAATTAAGGTATATTAACAGGTTTTACGCAAGCAATGTTATGACTCCCTCATTGTGTGTATACCAACTGCTAATCCACGCTTTTTATTGTACAATGCCTCAATGCTACCCTTAAGACATTTAAGAATGGGTTAACCATCCAGGTCACATCAATCTAGAAAATCGCCCACTCGTCAAGGACTAAGTATTGATGCTAAAACCAGTCCATCAGAAGAGGAAAGACCAGAAAGACAAGAACGAAACTCTTAATGAAAGATATCCAGTTCTCACTCAAAGAATATAATTCCTCAACCAAAGACGTTACCAAGACAATATATCAAATTATCAAGTTTATACTATCCTGGTGCATGGTTTTCGAGCACCATGCATCAGGCCAGTATGGATAACAACGAATTCAAATACCGTGTAGAAACTACGTCATCGTCAACTACGTTGATTAGAAAACAGTAAGGAATTGTAGGTCTGCGCAACATCTTTGTTCTTAGGAGGAAGGCAGGTCTTTTCTCACAACCCTAGAAATTCAGAAGTGTTAGTGGTTTCATTGGACCTTGGTATTCTATCTTCTGGCATTGCCTAATTCTGAAATCCATCCCTTGCCACCCAAAGCCTTTTAATTCATTTTTAGGAACGTAGCAAGCCGGGTTTCTCCCAAGGTGTCTCAGGAAGGACAGTAGATTTTCTGTATCATGTATTCAAAGGCGCACACCTAAAGCCATCCTGAGGATTAAAGTTTTACGTTTACAGCCGTTACAAATTCGATATTTTGTTATGATCCATAGAAAGTCAAGTCACTCTCGTACTCAAAGCGTTTAGCCGAATGCCATATATACCAGACCTCGTGTAGCCCAGTGGGATCCAAAGCTTCTCTTTAGGTACCTCTCAGGTGTCTCTAAGTTCGAAGGCTCTCACAGAGCCTCACTGAAATTCACCTATCTAACACTTCCATGTGTTAGAATAACACAGTTGAAGCATACCGCTGAAACTCAGGTTATATTTTGTTGAAAAGATCCATATTGTTACCGGAATGGGTCACTAGGATCTTAGTCTCTAATCACATTGAAGCCTAGGGAAACACTTGAAAATTTCTAAATAATAATGCCTTAATTATCTCGTGAACCCTTGACACATCTCCATACACATTGTCTGTATTTGCATTAAGAAAGTTAACCTTGAAGCCTATGAGATACCACAGCAAATGGTTCTATATGACCTAGGCCTGTCAGGTTCGCCAAGTGTCTAACAATCCCAAAACCATAAAAGTATGTCTGTGTCATATAATTTAGTTCAGGTCGTTGTTCACTTCAAATACTTCCATTAGGTACTATCGAAAGACTTGCTAACCTCCTCTCAGTCCATATCCTTTTAAAAGCGGTAGAAATAGTTATTAAAGCCTGTCGTAAGTCTTTTTACTTTCATAAACCAGGGCCATGGAGACAAAGCGGCACAACACGGCTGGGACTGGGGCTTTCGTTTAACAACGGAGCGGGCGACACTAAAATTTGCGGGTCTGTCAAGAACGAATCCCGGACAAAAGCCCAATAGGACAAAAGCCCAATAGGACAAAACCCAATCATTTTACAGAGGACGAAAAAGCCCCAATCCGGACAAAACCACAATGTTAAAAAAATTTAAGAATATAAATTGCTAAATAGTTTATAAGTTATTTAAATCTGAGTGAACCTCAAGTTTCTAACTATCTTAATACTGCCATATATCCCATCTGTTACATCACATCCAACCACTCAATTATTATTATTCGACTGTGGTGTAATCAAGATTAACAAAAAAGAATTTGAAGTCGTTCGGCACTACAAAACGTTGAGTAATAGAGATACATGTATTTGCTTTGATCTTTTATTTGTACATCTTTAAGCAATACTTCAAACTGTGTTGTAAAAATTTAAGATCAATACCTGAATTATGTAATATTCAGGATATATTGACTCAAAATGTTGAACAAATAACCATGGGAGCAAGTTTTGTGAAATATTATGTAATCGTTGGGATGTAACATCCGCAAACAATATTTTAACATTTTGAACAAGCGCGAATATATATAATGCAATAAAAATTGAGCATTATTAATATATAAGTCTTGTATTAAAAAGTAAAAAATGATTGGGGTTTTGTCCTATTGGGCTTTTGTCCGTCTTTGTGAAATGATTGGGGTTTTGTCCTATTGGGCTTTTGTACTATTGGGCTTTTGTCCGTTTACCCCAAGAACTAACTGTCTGTGTCCTTCGAACAAAAATCACTGTGCTGGGCTACGTTGTAACTGCCATTCTCAATATTTCATTTAAATTTTCTCTCAGGTCTGATTGAACTGGCTGTACTTCAGGCCTTTGCTTCATGGCAATCATTTTCCTAACTAGTATTAGGTTAAAAAGATGAGTTGAGTGGACCATGGAGGTGGCCAACCTTTTTTCTCAGGTTCTAGTTGTTTGCCAGAGGCTGGTCTGCTATAAGAGGCTTTGGGTTTATTTCGGTTGTCAAGATAACTTTTCATTTTAGTCCCTTTCCATTATATGTATGTGTCTTAAAATTAATTTGCTAGTAGCTTTTATTATTATCTACTTTGTCGGTCCCATCTCCTGGCGTAGATAAGGCTCACTGTCCATGGATAGTTGGAACAAAGATGCTGGATCCCTTCATACTTTTGATAAAGAATTTACAAAAAAACCAAACTTAAGAGAAACTTCGGGTCTTCGTTTGTGTCCATTACAGAATTGTAAGGATTTGCTGCGATTTTATGAGTAAATAATTATGTAATTATTTTGGTTTAAACTCATGTAGGGTCTCGTCCCTTCTCCTCGCCTTATTCAGTGTTTGCTTTGTGATCATTGTTTAAGCCCTCTTGACCACTCACAGACGGGGACCACCCCTATAAAACCTGATCCCTCTTCGATTGCAATCCACTTGCAATTAAAATTTCAGGGCTTACACTTAGCAAAAGCAGCTTAAGGACTTAGCAATAGCGAATAAATGATAAAAACTTAAAGCATAGGTTTGGCTGATAAAATGGATAAAGAACAAGTTGACCAAGCAGTAAAGAAACTGCAAGACTGGGCTAAATATAAGCATCTTACTAAGAACACAATTGACGCTTTAGTGAATGAAGAGTTTCTTTCAGTGGATACTCTAGTGTATATTGACGCGACGGTGTTAAAAGCCCTAAAACTGCCTATGGGTCAACAGAGAGCATTGCAGGCTGAAATCAGTGAATTAAAGGATAGCAAAATTGAAAATAGTTACGGATAAAAACTTAGTAAATCAGAAAAGACCCAATGAAGGCACTGCGAATTCCAGCGACGCGACGCCTGAAGTACCCGTTACCTTGGATACACTTTCCAAGCCGGACAGCAATACCATGGCAGCCTTTTTCGAGTCCCTGAGGGACAGATCCGTTAACATAAAGATAAAAGCTTCGTTTATCAGTACGCGCTCAAACAAACTAGCAGACAGCCTGTCGCGCTTATCTAGTCTCCCTCATGCCACTTATGCGCTAGCACACGTACCCTTTATTTACTTGAGGGATCACATGTCATATGGTTCTATGGTGTAGTGGTGTAATTCGAATCCTAAAACAGGGTTCGAATATTCGAAAACATTTTCGAATATTATTCGAATATTAATCGAATATTTGCATGTTTTTGCAAATTGTTGTTTATTTCTACGAAAAATATTTACGGATCACGTTTTATTGTGAAACGTCTTTTATTTATTCTAAAAGTCATACATCTGATAAATTTCCTTGCAATTTCAACAATTCTTAAGTATTTTTATTCCGTAATTCACCAAACGTACAAGCAGGGCTGGAAAAAAATCCGATTTTTTCAAAAAAAAAATCATGATTTTTGATTATTTTTATTTAAATCTGATTTTTTTGATGTTTTTGATTTAAATCAAACTGAAAAAAAACCGACAAAATATCCAAAAGTACCACCTTTAAACAGTTAATTGAAGACTCGTAACACTCTTGTACTACAAAAACATTTACATTTCACAACATCTGTGACAACTGTCCTCAATTTTCAAATGTTCAGATAAGGGTTCGAACCCTGTCAAAACGAATCGAATATTCGAATATTTGAACATAAGGCACACCACTACTATGGTGTGCTGTTTACAGGAGTGGACAAGCAAACATAGATACAGGACAGTGAAATAAAGACCTACCGCAATGCAGCTTAGTCGGATAAAACAAATGCCTCCTATTCTACCCACCTAAAGGCATACTTTGCCTTCTGTCAATATTTCCGCCGCCGCTCCGCCCTAGCTGAAAGGGATACTATTCTGCGCTACGTTTGTTTTCTAAACAGGACTCTCAAACCTCAGTCAGTGAAGTGCTATTTATCGGTCATACGGATCTTGCATTTGGAACTTGGCTACCCCAACACGCTTGGTGATAATTATTTTCTCAAGACGCTTCTTAATGGAATTGAAAGCAAACATGGCTGCCCCCGCGCCAAAAACTGCCCCTCACTCTGGATATTTTAGCGAGTGTCTACGCAATCCTAGACCTTAAGAAACTACTGGATTTATGCTTCTGAGCTTCATGTCTCGTTGGTTTTTTTACGTTCTTTCGAAAATCAACCCTGCTCACGCTCTCACGAGATAGCCATAATTGCCGAAGAGACCTGTGCCGTAGTGATGTCACCTTCTGCGTAGACGGAGCACTAATACGAGTAAAGTATACAAAAACGATGCGGGACTTTTCGAGACTACTCGTTGTGCCACTACCCCGTATACCGGACATCGCACTGTGCCCAGTAACCGCACTGCGTTTTCTGTCCGAGTTGAATACCACACAGGATATGTCGCCCCTGTTTTCATATAATAGTGGTGAGGAGACTATACCGTTAACGACTCAGTATTTACTTCGCTCCTTAAACAATGCCTGCGCAAAATTGGCCTCGACGACATCCAGTATAGCGGACACAGCTTGACCCGAGCGGACGCGACCTTTGCCCTCGCATGGTCTCCCTCAGCAAGTCATTAAATCCCAGGGGGACTGGTCATCCGATGCATATCTCCGTTATACAGATGTCCCTCTTGAGATGCGTCTTCAGTGTTCGAAAGTATTAGGAATAAACGCTGGTAAAACGATCGTGGTTCCAAAATAAATTACATCTACTCTTGTTTGGGTGTACCCCTTGGACATTTCTCATAAATGTATAATGCCTGCTACTTGTTGTTACTGTAATGCATATGTGACTTTAGCAGAAAAATTTTAAAAAATCAGAACCACCCAAAAATGTCTTTTCTTCCTTATTGTGTCTATGGACTCAGCGAGTTAGAAACTTTTGAAGAGTTAAAAAAAGAGACACGCCAGGCAATGTAGAGACACCTTTCTTACAAAGTTTTAAATGGCAATAAAACAGTCAGTTTTGACCATCTCTTCCAAGAATTAAGGTTACTTGGACACTTGTTAACGATTAACAATCGAGCAAGATGAAGAAAATCCTATCTACACCTCGTTCTCATTTCGTAAGCTACATTTCATGGCCGGAAGGACTTTGCCTTTACTTGTAAAAAGCGTTTTCATAATAAAACATCCCTCCATCAAGCTCGAATTCTCCACACCCGGCTCATCAATCCACCTCACACCTCTCCCCTCCCAGCTCTAATCCTCCCACACCCGTTTCATCAGTCTGACTCTCACCCCGCCTCCAAGTTTTAATCCTCCCACGCGGAGCTCTTCATTCCACCTCGATCGCACCTGTCCAAGTTGTGATCTTCTTTCCTCCAAGTTCTAATCCTCCCATATCACGCCATCATTCCAGCTCGTACCTCTTCGCGCCAAGGCCCCATCATACCATACCTGGCCCATGATTCCAACCCGTCACTCTCCCTTCCAAAGTTTAATTCTCGCTACACTCGACACCAGCCAAAAACGCAATGAAAAATGTGCAAGCAAGTTATATATTGGTCAAAACGACAGCCACATAAGTTTTTCTCCAATTTATTCATGTTTTTGAATCGTGACGTGTCTGCCAGTAATGAATTGATGGTCAAATGAAATGGCGGGTTTGTTCTTTTCATTGGGAAGTGTTTCAACACACATGATTAGAAATTAGTACCGAAAGTGCATAAACAAAATAGCTATGGTTCTCTTTGGGTGAAAACTGTTTTTTCATTTTAAAAAAGCTATGCGTTGTATTTAAATGTTGTGCAACGATATAATGTTGACATAGTAAAAAATGCTACATTTTGACGTCACAGAGTAATGACTTAAGACAAAAACTATCATTTCCAGTTTTAACACGGAAACCCTGCAATTGTTATTAAAAGTTTAACATCTTGTTTTTCTTCTCGCTTTCAATAACGGCTTTTCAGGCGAACCCCAAGGAATGGTTATTTTTTTTATAATATTACTATTACTACTTCTGCTGCTAGTACTACTTTTACTGCTGTCGTCGTCGTCATCATCATTGTCGTCGTTGTCGCCATCGTCGCCATCGTCGCCATCGTCGCCGTCGTTGTCGTTATTGGTGTCGTTATTGTTGTGGGGGTGGGGGGGGGGGGGGGTGGGGGTTATTTCACATCACATGTGTTACCATGTGTGTCCATAAAATCGAGAAGGGGAGTAGTCTAGAAGCCAGAAGTTGTCCGTATGCAGTGCGGGGATGATAGGGGGGGGGGGGTAAATGTCATTGTGTACGCGGCGTTTCCAACAAAACTAGGGGTTCTTTATGAACTGCACTCCGCCTTTGGTTAAAAGGGGGGCATTACCTCAAACTTAGAACTCTGCGTTTAGGGATAGTTTTAAAAAGCCGTGGTTCTACAGGTACAAGACTCAGTGTCGCTTCGGTTTTTCCCACCCCCTCCCAACAAAGTGACAGATTTCTTCATATTCTTACTGGTATCAACGAGTCCTGACGTCACAGTCTCGGTGTCGTGTCTATTCGTGACAACCATCTTTTGGGGTTTATTGTGGGCTTGGGCATGGCTGCTATATTTTCCACGAAAGTTAGCGTGCACTGTTTTTCGTGAGTACAGGCTCCGTAGGTGCTGATAAATAGCAACAAGGCGAAGATGCCACTTTCTGATTTGGGCCCATATCTTATACACGCTTTCAATTATTTAAATAATGTATGGCCTTTTTATAACGATCACGTCTTTGTTTCTTTTTGACAGGTTCGCACGCTGACTTTCATTTGCTTTATGGACGAGCCATGCAAGCGCATGTTTTTAGGAAAATGCTAGTATAAAATACAGTGCTAAAATCACACGCCTTTTTCTACAGGCTCCATCATGTAAAAAAAGTAAAACAATGACGTCGGAAAGATTTAAATGAAACGTTCGATAGTTTTAATTGCAGTCATGAAATACGTGCATGCCAGATTAGTTGATAAGCAATTATAATTCTTAAAAACCAATTCTATTTTTATAAATGTGAACAAAAAATGGCACGTGCTAACTCTCATCTTAACTCATGCTGGGACTCACGTGTGAGCTTTCACTTTGTACTCTCACATGTGAATTTTACATATTATAGGTGCTACCGAAAGCACATAAAACCTTTATCCTGTCATTCCCCCGACACTGGGCCCCAGGGGCATGGATAAAAATGTGGAAAAGGAGGGCGGGTATAAAGGGGAATAATTGCCATTCAGTACTGTACGTTTCTCACAAAAGGGGTTTTTTTCAGTAACTGCACTCCGCGCCCCGAAAAAAGGGAACCTCCCCCCCCCCCCCCCAAAAAAAAAAAAATGTGCAGATACACTTCTCAATGTAAGTCCGCATCTGGTTTTCGTTCTGTGGTTGCAATGCGTTTGGGGTGAAATTCAGAAGGGTCTCCATGTTTGGGTAAAAAAGTTGATATGTTTCAAACCCGACGCTCCACATTTCGAAGTCGCTTTAAAGAAAAAAGGCGTGGACAAAATGGGTTTATAAATGCGACGAAAGGGTGTTGGGGGGGGGGGGCATTTGGAGTTAGGAATGCAGAATATCTCTATTAGTGAAGGATCGCAAATTTAACGTTTGTCTCCACGTTCTTTAGAAATTGTGATCTGGATTACAAAGAAAAGGATGCGAAGATAAGCGGGAAACTGTAAAATTCACGGGAACAAGCAGGTGGATTCTTGGAGCGCTTTATTGGACTTGGATCTGGTCACCACTGCAACAAATCCTGTCGGCAATTCGTCAGTAGGATTGGTTGATATGGGCATTTACGAATTTGGAGAAAAAAATTCTTTGAGAAAGATATAGGACTAAATGCCTAAAATGTTCTAAATATGTTCTGATGAATCGTTTGCTAAGTCGTGGGCGCCCATTTGGTAATTAATGGTCTGGGACAATGAATGACAACATAAATACCACATCGCTTCCTCACATCACGATGCCACACCAGGCCCAAGGAACCCCTTCTCATATATTTAACATTTGTTTAAACATGTATCTAAATATTTACAGATATGTGTAATTATTGTGAACTGATTTTATGCGAAGGAATGCAACAGTCTGCGTACCGATTCTGTCTTTTTCTTTTTTATCAAAACATGCTACCCTACATCTGTTCATTTTGAAGTTTGTTTTCTTAGTTTTCTTGTGAAATCTTCCATCCATCTTCCAGATTTTCAAGATGCAATTAAGAAACAGCACGTTCCGTGCCAGAGGATAAATAAACGTGGATATTCTTTGTATATTTTACAGTTAAATGGGAAGTGCCAAATTTAATTTAACAAAAAAAAACCCTTTCTAATTATATATTTGAAACTACAGGCGGAGTTTGAACGCACGTTACTGCAATCATAGAACGAAAAATATGAGACAATTACACTGAGAAGTCTATATTTTTTTTGGTCCGGAGTGCAGCCCTGAAAAATCACCCTCCCCTCCCCCATCCCTGCCCTGTCTCCGCTGTTTTTCTAATTGTGCCCGCATGGTAACAAAGATGCTACCGCCTCTTCCCCTACTTGTATTGCAGATGATTTTCACGGCAATCCACTTGGCACCGATGTTATAAAACTGCTGACCTCTGATGAGATCCATCTGTTACGTATAAACATAGAGCGGATGGATATTTTAAAAAGTGGTTCCGCTCTTTTATAATTATTATTTCCGCGGAATCTCCAGTGGGTTTGCGGGGTTTGAAGTTATTATATACAACAGACCGAACCGCCTTAGAGGTTGGCTGTTGTGCATATTTTAAAAGGAAGTTCCTCTGTTTTGTGAGTGCTATTTTCGCTGAGTCATTAGTGGGTCTGGTGAACAGCAACAACTTGGCACAGCATAGTACACAGGCTACACAGGGTCAGTGGGTAGGAGGTACGAAGTTTGTTTATGGTCAGTGACTATTTCGCTTTATTCGAAAATTCCGCGGTGTGCGTCATTTCAAAAATAAACATCGATATTCAAAGCACTATCTTGTATTTTATTAATTTTTTTTATACTAAATGAACAATGTATAAAATAACAGTATCATTCAAATCCAAAAATTAATAAGTTTTCAGTTTGTTATCAAGCCTCATGCAGTTAGAAAATAAGTTAGAAAATAAGTGCAACTCGAACACTGCAATTCTTTTTTTTTTCAAGTAAATGGGTGCGAGTTTATTGTTTCTTTTAATGAGAGGACTGTCGTTTGCGAAAGCAGATTTACAGCGCGCGGGTTTTCTCGTGGTTTCTCGTTGTTGTTCACGATGATTTACGGGAGGAGGCGACTGGTCTCGGAATCACGTGTCACTGCTCAAAGCCCTTCCAACTCATTCTCCACCTTTTGCAGCATTTTGTTCTCCTTTTCCAGGCCTAAAAAACAACCAGTTTATTTTCACAAGAGGCAATCTTTCAACAGTCAATTGCACCTAAACATTTGTTGTACGCATGCATTGTGGATACCTGACCGAGTCACGAAAGCTCTCTTACATGCGTGCATTGGTCGCATTTGGCCGAAAGACTTTTTACAGATTGGTCTCATTCAGACTTTGAAAATGGTACCAGAAAGGAAATTTTATGTGTCATCCACAATTGTGAAGGGGTATTCGTTTTTTTCTCGCAACGAAATTTGTTTCAGTCTAAGCTAGAACCAAACTTTTATTTCAATTTGAAAGAATCCTTGTTAATTATATTTAGGTTCAACATAAACAGACTCTTACGGAATGCCATTTTCAGATTTACATATTAGGCAATTATTAATATCCACAATTATTTTTGTCATCTAAAGAAATCATTTTTTACATCAAGAATTAATTTTTGCCATCTGTAATTATATTTTATATATCTAAATGTGTTCTTGATTATTTTTGATGACAATAAACATTTAGATATACCAAAAACTATAATTTATTGATGTCAAAAATTATTTATTGGTCTCTAAAATTGATTTTTAGAGATCAAAGCTTTAATCTTGATAGCGGAAATGAAATATCTGACAGCAAAAGTTCAATAATTTATGTTCTTTTTACTGACATCAAAAACTTTTTTACATAACATTTTTTTCAGAATGAGACTTGAATGCGTATGTAGGTATTAACCATTTTTTAAATTTATAATTTGTTTCTTTCACAATTAATTTTTTTCCACGAAAAAAAACTACCACCAACAGTATATTCTATATTAATAAGATTTAAATTGATTTATTGATACCTGTAATTATATTTTGATATCAAAAATTGGCATTTAATGTTAAAATAACATTCCATTTTCATATGCAAAATGGAATCCCTGACAAAAAGGCGAAGCCCAAAAGGGGATGTCCAAAAAGACGATACCATTAACGTCCTGCAGTGCATCCATGGACATAATGGCCCAAGTACATAATAAACAACATTGTTGCATATCCCAACGTCTATTCAAAGACGATAATCTGTGGTCGTTACAAGTCAAAACCAAATTACAACCAGCTTTAATGTTGCTTTTTTCCCGGGGCCACTGACTTTTAACAAAGATTTTCAAATAATGCTGAAATTTTAAATATTTTCCAACGAAAACGGTCTAGTTGAGTTTGAATTTAAACAAGTGTTTCAGTTAATAGGAGTATAATTATAAGGAAAAAAGCAAAACTGCAAAATGCAAAACTACAAAGAAACTACAGCGGTATACACAGTTTCTCACGTTACTGAATGAAGAACGTATATTAAATAATATTCTCTTTTGGGGTTCAGTTTTTTTTTATTAATAATTGATAAACTGTTAACCAAGACATCTTTCCAAAATCCCTTTATAAAAAACTCAAAGATCTGCAACTTTTAACTGCAAAAAATCTAATTTAAAATGTAGCTTAAAAGTTGTAGGCTACACGTGGCGACAATGCCGTTGGCATAAAATTTATGTCATAAATGTCGCGGAATCGCTGTGCATTCCATTTTTCCGGGGTGCCAATCTGTTTGGTTTCTACTCACCTCTCTTTTTGTCACCGTCATACCCATAAGGACCCATAGGGCCTGAAATCAACAAATCGCGTTCTGTTCCATTTATTTATTATGCAGGTCAATATATTGTGTCCTGATCATTTAATTATTCATTTACTATTTTGTTGTTGTTGTTGTTTTTATTTATTTATTGTTGGTGAAATTTTTGATAAGATTTTTTTCACACCATGGAGCTGCTTGGACATAACAATGACCAATAAAGAGGCAAGTGTACAATGCCCACACAACTCAGCTGCAAGGGGTGAGTGGGATAATGGTGTGGGTAGAAACCCCGAGTGGGGGTGGGTACAAACCGCAGGTTGGTGGTACACTGCACGGCTGCATAAGGATGTTTGGATCTGTTGTTATGCACCACGGTCCAGCTCCTGTATTACCGGGATTCCTGCGATAAAATCATGAGAAACTTGAAATCATGTTTTGGTTCTGCCCACTCCCCCACCCCCAGGTTTGATGCCTAGTTTAAGCACTCAGTCTAAAATATGATTTTGACGCTAAAGTATAGTTATTAACTACACAGTAGAAACCTATAACCTCACGTTTTTGCTTGCAGTTCATACAGAAATTAAAATTGATTCATTCATTCTGCAACCACGGAGCAGATTGATTGCGCAAGACATTCATGCCGTGAGGCTATCTTTTACGAATTTTGACGAGTAAAGTGATATATACAACAAAACAAGTGCCCGTGAAATTTAAGTAAATGAAAGGTTTTGGCATGGAAAATCTATTTTGATCGAGGTGCCGAAACGTGAAATAACAGGAACAATTCGTGCCACTTAAAAGTAAAAAAAAATGTGCTTGAAGGAATATTGAATGAGGAGTCTGGCGTAGGTCATGGCAATCTAAAAAATATATTGACGGTTCCGTACTATACCGACAACAAACAAAAAATGAATTGGCCTTACCACCTTAAAAATTGTCTTAGTTTAGTGACGTTTGTACCAGCCTGATGCCCAAAGGGCCACAGATCTTCACAAGCGTCACTGAACTGTGAACCAGCTCCTTATTATGCAGAATGACAGTACCAAGATCATTTTCTACTGGTGAACCTGCAGACATTACCTGCATTTGTTGCCTGCTGCTGTAGCGCTGCCATCGGGGAACAACTGATTGAAGTAAGCGAAAGGATGGCGATGTGGACTCTGTGAGTCCCACCTTTGACACTGCAGTCCTTGCGCTGTTACGTTTATGTTACCCGTATAAACACACGGAACTGTTCCAACACAAAACGAAAACACCACGGTAAGTCACTTGTGATCAGTCTTTAGCGTTTTGAGCCCCAATTTTGAGGCTATTACTTTTTGGGGGGGGGGGGGGGGAGGTGGCAAAAATGTTTTTATATAAAATGTTTTATATAAAATCCCATCCAGTCTATCATAGAACAAAAGAAGGAGTCAGCCTGGCTACCAGACGTGCCCATGACTTTTCAAAGCGATCCCTAAACTAAGTTTGAAATCATACCCTTTTCAACAAACGCGGAGTGCAGCTGCAAAAAAAAGACCTTTTTGTGGGAACCGCGGACTACTGAACAAAAATTACCTCCCTTTTTTTGTGAAATTAGTACTCCGGTGGTCAACGGCTTTTGGGCACGCATGGCAACACGCATGATATCACTCCTAAAAACTTTTTAAAAAATTAAATTCGGTTTCATATTTTCCTTGCCGTGTTAAATATGTGACATATTCTCAATAATCGACAATGTTTAATCACGTGTCAGGTAAATGCAGCCAAAGAATTCTCATAGCTTAGGCAATCGGAGCGACAACCAGCAGGTTGCTTGCTACGCGTGCTGGGATCGAACACAGGACCTTGGAATTTCTTGACCAATGCCCCAACCTGTTATACTTACCGTTATCGCTACATGATTATGTGAAGTGATAATGACTCTATAAAGTGATACGGATTGTGTGAAAATGATAATGCACTTTATATGTATTGTAACTTACATTTCTTGTCATCACCCATATCTGAAACAAAACAATTCCTATTACGCACCAAGTCTGTCTTTTTATATCACCTTTTGATCTATCAATGGCATCATTTTCCTCGTTGAATATGGAATATTTATTTAATTATTTTTTATTTATTTGTAAACAGTGTCTATTATTTATGGTTGATATTATTACTTATCTAACTAACGAAACAGTTTTACATTCAACTTCGTTTAAAAGAAGTCTGTAAATTGCATTTTTACAACCTACATTCTGTTTGAACAGCAAGTTTTCAATATCGAGAATTGCATAAGTCAGTGCCTATAAACGGCAGTAATGTTTATATGAACCGAATGAATGTTTTATACTTACCATCTCCGTCTCCAAAGAACTGAAAGTCTAAAATTATAAAAAAGGGAACGTTTTAAGAGATTTTCTAACTCTATTGTGCTAAAATATTATCAGATTAATACTAAACAGAAGAAGAAGTAAAAAAATAAAGCTTAGTTATTATGGAACATTTATTATGCAAACATCGCTTCTTAATAATCATTCACTATTCTTAAATGTAAAAATATCATATTAATGTTTTAAGCGGCAAATTAAGACATGTTCAAAAGAAGTGCATTTTTGGTACACTGGTATTATTTTCAGTTTTTACAAGCTTATTGTTAGTTTGAGGGCGGCTACAAGCAGAACATGCGAAATAGCACATATAGCACAATAAAAGACCAACTCACATCTCTTATCGTCTTCGTGGAAGAAGCCTGGATAACCTGGGACATCATCTAATAAGAAACAAGCAAAATAATATAAATTCTAGATCCTAACAAAAGAATCGTTTCCACAATAGCAGGTAATAGTGGCTAAATTGCCCCTCCTCCCGCCGTACAATGCCCTGGGCTCCTCATCCATCCGACCCGTCCGATGTGCCGAGCTTCCTGAACGCCTCCCCCATACGATGTGCCTGGCTGCCGCTCCGCCCCCCCTCCCCTCTCCACGATGTGCCGGGCTTCCCTCCCCGTCTCCCCTTGTGATGTGCCGAACTCCAAGCCCGCCTCTCCCGTACGATATAACGAGTTGTCTTCCCCGTTTGCCTTCGCGTGATGTGCCGAGCTCCCTCTCTGTCTCCCTCATACATTTAGGTGTACTGCTGAGACCCACCATTTCAGCCGTAAGCACGTGCCTTATGGATGGTCCCCTGAGTGTCACCACACCGACAGTACTCGCCCCGATAATCTTCACCCCTTCCCAAGAGCCGTAGTGGAGCTTAAAGATCAGTAAAAAGTTACAGTAATAACGAAACAGGCATGTAAAATAAGTCGTGTGGTTGAACATATAAAACCCCTCTATGTCCAGTAATGTTATCAGGATCATTCTCTCTGTGTGACATGATTGCGGCGAAGATCTACTCACCATCATCATCGGAATCTGTAAATAAAAGAATCGGGATATGCATTAAGTAAAACGCCTCGACTTCATTCTGCATTTAGATGGCAACTCAACAGCAAACTGCTCAATAAACGTAATTATTTTCATGGACAAATCTATAAAAATTGCTGCCAAAGTTTCTCACATCATGAAACATAATTAATAAAAACAAGAGCACACATGCTAACTTTTTATAAAATTTATAAAATTTAATAATTTTATAAAACGCACACTTGAAACAAACGCTCCTTTCACAACAAATGGAATCTCTCTATATTCTAAAACCAGGATAGATTTTTAGAAATATTTTTGAGTGTGGAGTACAAAGATTTCATTGGATGCTCCGCAGTTGTTTCCAAAACATGGTGCGTAACTAAACAGATTTAGATAGGGGTAAAATACGTCTTAACAACGTTTAGTAAGGGTTGCTGCGTTTGGTTGGCTTTTATGCATTGGCGTTACTTTAGGGTTTCATTAGGATGTGAGTTGAAAGGCTCAAATGATGGGATTCTATATTTTAAATCGAACTTTTTTCTGGGTTACAAGTTCAGGGGTGACGCTACCTTTTGTCTGTACGGAGTTCATGGCATTTCTGCCATTTTGGTACGAAACCTGTTTTGTGCGGTCAAGGGGTTCTTATCTTATTAAAAGGTATATTTTTTCAGGTTAACACGATGCCCCCCCCCCACCCACCCACCCACCCACACAGACATACAAGTTACAAGGGAAAGCATCATCACTAGCACATGAGAGATATACAATAAGCGACATTGTTAGTACTGCGCACAAAAACAGTTTAATTCAAAGATAAGACAATTAGGTTAAATTAGAATCAGCAACATGCTGCTAAATGTCGCTCGGATACCTGGTGGGATATGGTTTGATCCATCTCGCTACAGAATGGTCTCCCTTGGATAATGGCCGAGTTCATGGACATCCAGAATTCAAAACGAATCCCCCCCCCCCCCCCCGAAACAGTTTTGTTAAAACTGAAGCTAGACTTACCGGGGTTCCACCACGGGAATCCTGGAAATCCTGAACCACCTGCAAGGTTAAAATATAAATGTTGATAGAAAATACGTTTTAGCAGTTTGAATTACAGTAATTACAACTTTTCACAGTCTGGTTACAGGCATTACCAGTTCTGGTTACAGGAAGGCAAACAGCAAAATATAAATCTGTTTCGGTCATTAAACTTAAATCATTTTAATTTCAACTCAGGCTAAATTTATTTCATGCTACATCCATGCTACATCGATGTTAGCAAAAAAAAACGTGTTTTTATGTTGACAAGTATCCGATTTTAATTAACCTACAGCAGATCTGTAGTATTGAACTAGTAGTTTAAAACTTAAGCCGTTCCAGCATCTTTAATCTCAAAAAAGAATGAAACACAAAGCTTCTAAGCTGCCTGTTGAAGACATATAAAGTAAAACGTACCGTTTTGTTGCTGCAGCCAGTTACTGCCCCAGAAACCTGGAAGAAATACTATTCTGTCATTAACACTTTTAAGCCAGAGATACGTGGTCGAGTGCAAGTACTAGCGTACCATCGATTTATGAGATAATGAAACTAAAATAAATGAGCAAATATCAGATTTTTTTAAAATGCTAAAACTCAAGTATGGTATACATTAAATTAAAAACAAAAACAACTAATTTGTGGTCTGTTATTTAGCTGCACACTGGTCTAGTCACAATGAGTGCAGTCATAGAAACAATGCACCACGACTCTGCGACAAAACAGCGGCCCTCTTTATATACCGAGACGGCTTTATGATAGTAGCCAGATAGGTGAAACAAACATCGAGATCCTTTTTTCCATTCTTCTTCCACTACTACTGCTACTACTACTTCTATTTTTATACATATTTTTTTCTTATATTTTAGCACGCGCTGTTCATAAACACTTACCTTAAGTCTCACCTATATTTTTAAACACTATTTTTATGTAGCTTACGTGTGAGGCCACCATCTGAATTGCAAACATTGTCATTAATCCTGTACCAATGATTCGCATCGGCCGTGGAGTTTTCTTATGGTAACAGGTTCGAATAGTGAATTGTTTCTGGCTTGCTACCTTATGCTGGAAATTCTCATGTCTCTTGCTTTTTCTGAATGTTTATGGGATTCAGCAGTTTACGCCTTATCGCTTCCACTTGAGGGGATAAAGGATTGCTTTATCGACAAATCTAGTTTTCGATTTGTTCAACAGTATGGCGCCTCTCCAAATTCATTGGTTCTTTTTATACTAAATACAACGTTGCTTTTATATAATTTTATGAATAACAATGTGTAGCTCTGTAGGAAAAAACACATGAGCACAAAATTACTATTCACTACAGGTGTAGTTATCATGACAATGTCGTTAAGATAGTCATATTTGCCAAAGCTGTACCTTGAATATCGGATAGCTATATATCACTTAAAGCAATAACAACTGGATATTGCATAAACAATCATAAGCTAAATACCACAAAAATCACTTTTGATTCAAGCGGAATCTACAAAGCTTAAATACGACATACCTTTTCGCCTTTATTTTCATGTAGCTAAATTGTTAGTGTATATAATCCGGACCAATTTTAATTTTTCCTCAATGGTCTTGGCAGGCGATCTTAAGTGTTGTTTAAATGCAAAATTTACTCAATTGCTTGGACTAACCAATCACTTGAGAATATGAATGTGGCACACATTCGAATCAGTATTCTGTTAGGATATTGCAAATAAAAGCCACATCAAAGATTCTTATTTTTATTTTCAAATTTTCATTATTGCACTGATATTTACAAAAAAAAAAAAAAACAATCTGTGTCAACATTGCGTCTCTGTTTACTTTTTTTGTAATAAGGTGCCACTGGTTCGAAATAGCAGAATCACATATAATCTCAACATACAATTTAGTCCCACTCGCTGCTTCTTTCCTTCTGGTTCATAAGCTAACAGTTCAGTCCTATAAATTTTCATTACGAATAGATATTGATACCGAGCACAAGCATCAGGCTTATTTAAAAAATACACAATGCACTCAGCAATGTTCCATATTCTTTATGCAAAGCAACTTGTCTCCAAAAAAACAAAAGCGCCAAAGAAAATAAATTATCTACGTTTATGTAGGCTTCTCTTTTTGTCGTCGTCTCCGTCGTAAGAATAAACGGCGGAACCATGTGGACTATCATCACCATCTAAAAGGTTAACACAAGAATAACTTCTTTAAGTACATTTGCTGAAACTATTTTGAAATAATAAATCATGAAATTTACTTCTGTCGGTTGTCAAAATATAAATAGTAAGTAGCGGAACATTTATTCATATTACTTGCAAATTGCTAATTTTTTAACATGTCGGCTTGTCCGTTATCTTATGCTTCAATAACAAAGTTATCTGTCATATAACAGTTACAGAACTTACAATCATCCCCGAAGTCATCCAGGAATGAGCCTAAAAAAGAAAATAAATCTCACTGTAAATTTAAAAAAAAGTAACTGAAAAAAAAAAAAAAAACAAAGTTGTCAGTTAATACTGACAGTAGAGCCAACCGTTGTTATTATCTCCGATATTATTTTACAGAGCTTATTGCTGAAGTTATCTAGATAATAACTGATGCTAGGACTTTATCTAATAACATAAACCATGCTTACTCCAGTCCCACGGGAAACTAGGAAATCCGGAGCCACCTGTAACATTTTAATTACACTATAAAAATGGGTTTGGCAACATGATACAATAGCTCTGATCAGTGCGACTGCTCCTTATTTTGTGATGGAGCAGATTATTTTACATCAATTTTTTTTCTCAGTTTATGATTAACTCTTCACAGCACTTGAAACAATGCCGATCTTTCTTACAGGCCAGGCAAGACACAAGTTACATATAGCCAAGACTACCTTAAAGCATATGAATATTTAGTGCAGCAGAAATCCGGTATCGGATCACTCCGCAGTTAGAACCACCACGAACATGCGAACATTTCGCAAGTGAGGAAGCGTACTGTTTGCCTCTATGATAAAGGAACCAAAAATGTTGTATCATAACGCCAAGCGGGAATCGGGTCAAAACACAAGTATATATCTCCCTCACGTACTTAGTAATATCATAATGTACTACAATTTTAGTTTATTCAGAGAATAAAGAGAAGTGCCGAGTCAGAGTAGATAGGCCAGCAAATTAATTGTGTCTGCAAAAATCAAAAATCTCAAATTGCTTTTTTTATTCAATTAACTGAGTGGCATCTAAAGGGTAATAAGGATAATTTACATGAAACTGGATTATTTCTAATATTGCTATAGCAAGTAGATCATCCATCGCATGAATTTTTAGTCGTCAAGAAGTGTATACCACGGTTGAATTTCGACGGAAGTTGGAGAAGTTCGGACAATACTTCCGTCAAATCTCGGGTTCAATTGTGGGGCTTATCGTATTCCGTGTAATATCATTGCTGAATAATACATATGATTGCCACATAGGCGTGACAACAAATAGGCAAATGGTTTGGGTCATCTGAAAATCCAGTCAGTTTCCCTGCATCTGCTAGTTTAATTCTTGTTAGGTCGTTTCGAAAATTAAACAAATAGGATATGAAAATGAAATTGAAAATAATAATGGACATTTATTTCATGCATATCAGCATTGATATTAGTTAATTATTTTTCAATTGTGTACTTTTTAGGTAAATTGAACCAAATATATTGTACAATTTAGATGACCAGATTAAAGACAATATATCTACCATTTTGTCCCCAGCTACCGGGCCACATGAAACCTGCAATTAATTATGCGACTTATCAATTTAATTTCAACATTTTTTCACTTCATAACCAGAAGTACTTTCAACTTTTGCTTTAATGCCATACTTATTTATCATTTATTAGCAAAGTAGCCATATAAAAGATAGAGACTTTGTTTTTATCTCTTGAATTTAATTTCAAACATTTTACTGCATATTTTTTTGCATTGCACGACTTTCACTGACTAGAATTAAGCGTAAACATAACATATTTATCTATCACTATATGAATCTATCACGATACAACAGTATAACTTAACACAATATATTTTCTTCACAATTTAGCTTTGAATATTATTCAGATCTACTATCAACGTATAACAGAGGCAGGAAAGAATCACTATGCATACGTTTATCTTGGCTCCTCTTTTTGTCATCATCAGTCGAAAATCCATCTCCAAAGTTTGGCATGTCTTTGTTAGCAAATGAGAATAAAGCAAGAATTCTTTTTATGTCTACAATTATTATTGAAATTAAAATCATAAGAATGGGCAAGTGGATATAATGAAGATAACAGTGTTAATCGTTCTTTACATGTCCGGTTACAAGCAGTAGCTTAAAACCTTAATTTGTTTCATTAAACTGCAGATGTATTCAGATGTTTTCGTCCTTTTATTTTTAAATTGAATAAATCAATACTTTTAATTATTTTAATAGTTTCAATGGGTGAGATAAAATACTAAAAAAAAAAAAAAACGATTGCGCCGGCAAAGCAGAATGTCTATTTCTTTAAGGAAAATGTTGAGGTAAATATGGAAAAACGTTAATAAGACACTAGAACAGACCACAGGCTTGTTCCAGAACACAGAGTACAAAAAATGCCAAAAATGTATTGCGCAATAATAAACCCGGGACTTACCGTCATCATCGTCGTCATCGTCGTCATCATTGCCTAGAACAAGTAACAAAACACTTGACATGCAAAAATGAATTAATATGCATTAATTAATTAAAATTATGCATTTATAACATATAGAAACTAGACCGTTTTCGCTCCCGAATTGCGAAATTACACTTGGGACCACAAAAATTTCGATTCTAAAGACTTAAAAATGTTAAATCATTTGAAAAATGTTTTAAAGTAATGTCACACTGTCAGACAACTCGACTTTTTGTTTTGACTTTTTAAAAATTGACATGGCTTAGAGGTACGGATCACAACTAAAGATCAACTTCAGCATGTTATCGCTCATCTGAAAAAATGTAATTCATGAAAGATCGTTTTGGAAATTGACAAAAATAAGGATATGAAAACGAAATTGAAAATAAGAATGGAAATTTATTTCATACATGCCCTTTGTTAAGGGATGATCCAGAGATATCTTTTCACCTCTCCGGAAGTTCTAAGGTAGACGTTGTACAATTCCATAATCACACAAAGCCGACGTTGATGAAACGTCAGACTGTTTACTTGGATGAATAAATTATTATAACGTAATGCGGCGTCATAGCGCAACAAAAGAACGATTTGCTCTTCACATACATAAAGATTTATTTTTAAGAGTTCTTTATTTGGTGAGTTAAGTGGAAATGTAAAAATCACAAAATGAAAAAAAAAACGGAAAAGAAGTCCAGAACTTTACATTTAGAAATAATTTTTGAAATCTTTGACGGATGGGGGACAAATAAAAAAGAATGAAAGACCAAATATTCATCATTTTCAGACCTTTATAATGTAAACACAACTTATTAGCAAGTGTAATTATTTCCAAACGCGGTATGGAAACATCACCTCTGATAAACTCGCTGTTCAGCCTTGCGACAAAAGCTACACAAGCCCACAGGGTACACAATCTGTATTTGCCCACTCACTCTTTTTGGTGAAACAATCAATATCGTATTCTAAGACTAATTCTTTGAATAATGTGATGGCAGAAAAAAGGAATCATGCGGAAATATTACCTTATCGCAATGTATAAAGTCAATATTGGCAAATCTTTAAGTGCAATAACATTTCTTTAATCAATTTAGAAACTTGAAATTATTTCGAGTGTTTGTAAATTTGCAAGGTGAACGATTTCTTTACCGTAATTTGGCCAGTCGTATCCTGGAAATCCCGAACCACCTGCAAAAGTGACAGAGTATTGTGTTTTACGTCCAAAAACAATGAAATATTAATATTAATATTAACAATTATTGATTTACTAACCAATAATTGAATTTTTGGTTAAGAAAGATTTAAGCTTAATAACCCAGATAAATAATTTCAAACTAAACTTTTCAACAAAATAAACAGAACAAGCAGGGATTAGATCTTCTGGAAGATTTTATTTGAGTATATTTGAGTCAAAATGATAAACTCTAACCTACCGTTTTGCAGCCAATCAGCAAACATAAAACCTGGGTTGGAAAAACACCGAGTCAATTACCCTTCAGATTCATATTCATAAATAAAAAACTTGATTTGTTTTTCCTAGTATTTGCTTCATTTTTACTGTCTTGTACTATTTTCTTCTCTGCCTGTTAAATCTTATTCTGAGTAGTTGCATTTTGTTTGGCAAAATCATTGCTAGAATAAGGAAGAACATAAATAGTGAGTTTGGCTTGGCACAATTAATAAACAACATTATATAATACCGTGCAAGTATGATATATATAGAAGGACAACCAACACTTTATTAATTGAAATGTTGATATGATTCACAACTGAAGTGTTTTTTGCTACCGAACACGTCATAATTGTTTTCTTGCATTTGTAAATCCTAGAAAAGTCTTGTTGTATATATGCCTGTTCTGGTGTCTATTGTTCATATCTGCCAAGCCGAGTACCCACTTTATTAAAGTTCTTTGCTCCGGGTAAATGCATTAAATCCAGCAATATTTGCGAGATGTTTGTAGATAACAGAAGGCGGTGTGGTTATGTGATCAACTTCAGATTTGTAACACAAATGTCGTGATTAATCAGAAAAGGCTTTTCTTTACAAATGCAACAAAACAAAATGTTTACATTTAATCACTACACATTACACATAGTTTAAGAATTCATTAGAAAAGATTATTACGTTTATCTTGACTTCGCTTTTTGTCATCATCGCCGGCATCATCGCCAAGATCACCGTAGCCATAGGAATTGTAGGCAGAACCGAAAAAATGGTCCTCCGCTGTTTTAAGTATAATAAAGCAAATAAAGGTCACAAGTAATCTCACTGAAAATAAACAGTACCAGATTCTTGAATAAAATTACGAAACAGCAGAGAGCTAGAGACAGTTTGCTGATTCTTTCATCAATTATCAATTGATCTGTTAGATAATGCTTAGTCTGTAAAATGAAATAAAATAAAATTTGTGCTATGTAATATAATTATGATTGGAGTTTTCTGCTGTTTTAAAATGCAATAGTGATGGTTGAATCTTATTACAAATGTGATGACCGATTTTGCAGAAATTGAGAATTAAGGCCATGCTATTGTCAAACTACATATTATTTTAAAGTGCTACTTACGATCATCAACGTTGAATGGTGAATAACCTTGAAAGCAAAAACATCAAAATGTCATATGTAGCAATTATGTAAGCGATTACGTACGATTTTGCAAATGTTTGTTAACAGTTCTTTATATATAAATTATATATATATATATATATATATATATATATATATATATATATATATATATATATATATATATATATATATATATATATATATATGAACAAGGCTACCTTCATTTGCAAAAGCGTACGTAATCGCTTATATATAAGGTTCATTTAGATTTTAATATTATCTGTTAGATTAATTGATCACATATTTACCATCCACTTATCTGCCTAAACATCTCCCCCCAACTGGCTGAACTTACCAAAGTTGTTATAGGAACTTGCTTGGGATGATCCTGATATAAAAGAGATAATAAATTTTATAGACAGTTAAAACAAATTACATGTGAAAAATCAGTAACCTAATTTTTGGAAATTCATCTATTTAAATGTTGCATAAAAGTAAAATTTAGAACAAATGTTTGAATATGACTCATTTAAAAGTTTATCTTGCACAGTAACTCTTAACGATACTATATGTATATTTGGCTTCTCAACATTTCTTAGTTTCTTTCCCCTAAACTTTAAAAATATCTTTTCTTAGTATTTCCCATTTCAAAAGAAAATATAGCATTTTGGAAATGAAAAACAATCGTAAACAAAATTAAGCCAATTACTTTTCTGACATAAGACAAAACAATCCTACCTTGAGGAAGACCCCAGTCCCAAAAGTTACCTAAGAATTCAAAACAAATTAAGCAAAATTTTTAACAGGTATACACCATATTACATCAAGCTGAAATACGTTCTTAGACCTTTTAAAATATAAGATGTCTCTGTGCGGACAAAATGCTGTCCTAAACACAGTTGATATCATACGATGAAGATTTATTTTTTGCAATTGTTGATAGTTATAAAACTATTTGTTGTAAAATTATTTATATAATTGTTAATGTAAATATTTACATATTTAAAATGATTTCCAAATTCGAAGTGTTTCATATAAACTCTGCTATATCTGGGGCAATAATTATCGAAAACAACATCACTTCGCAGTAGAATTTATTGTTACTTAATTCATGTTATATTTTTTTTTTAGAATTATGTACTAAGAATCTTTAAATAAATCTTTTTATATATTTTATTTTCTTGATATAAAAACCCATTTCACTTCCACAAACAAGTTGCCTAAATTTAGTTTTCCTTTAGACAACCATAAGTGAATGTCTATGCAATTATACTGCGTTTTAAATAAAATCGATGCAAGTAAAATGAAAATGTAAGACGAGGATTATCTTTGTTATCTATTGATAAAATTAATCTACAGTTAAACTTATATCTAACTACATTTGCAACACACTATTTGGTTACAAGTATATTGCGATTGCAATTGTCTTTCTCTCGAAACACCTTTCATAATAATAAATTACTGCTTACCATTATTTTGTAACCACTGAGTCCAGAAATCTAAAAAATAAAGTTCAGTTATAGCTTTTATCGTCAGAACAAGCACTTATGTAAGGATTGCACAAAACTTTTTATTTACAACAGTAGAATTTACCCAACGCACTGATGAGAATAAACACGATAATAGCTGTTGTATTAAAAATTATGAATGTATATATGATTAACATATAACATTTAATTTACTTCGTTTTTCGTTCAATCCTTTCTTCGCCTTCGCACTTTTCAGCAAATTGACTAATTCTTCCAGATTTCTCTCATTGTTATCTATTTGCTCTATGCTTGATTTTGAAGATGGAAATCCTTGGCACAGCTATAAAGTGTAAAATACACTCATTTTGTGTTTTAACAAATTTAAGAAGTGCAAAAAATATTAAAAAAATGGCATCGCAAAATGTAAACCAGCTTAAAAACTTTATGAAATATTTTTAACCATAAACAATACGTATTAGGTTCAATTATGAAACCTCTTGTCAATTGATAAAAAATATGAACACTGAGAAATAAATATTAACCTTTAAATAAATTAAAAAATTATTCCTTCTTTTTAATTTTAAATAACTGTAAGCAGTTATAAAACGAGGGTTTAAATTAATATTAAATTTTATTTACTACTGAATTTCCATGCATATTGTTTAGAAACTTACTGCTAGAAAAACTGCATAAAGCAATCCTATTGACACATACAGTTTCATCGCTGCAAAATAAATTTCAACATTATAAGTTGATTTTTAAAGCATAAATAAATCAAATTCGTATCAAAATGTATATTTGTATAGCCTATGCGATAAAATTTCAAGCGGTTTGAGCACAAAAAATTAACCTTTGTTGATTAGTCCACTGCTATCCAAATATCTAAAAACGTGGTATCTTAACGAAAGAAATAAAATAAAACTACTGCGAATGTATAGTTCTTTCGCTTTAAATAGGGAGCGCTTCGTGCTGTGACGTCAAAGTAACGTATGTTTGACAAGAGAAGTTTTTAACTAACACTTACGTGTTGAATAATCACTTTCAGTGAAGTCCAATCGGTTTTTGTGTTAACAATAAATAATAAAGACAAAGAATTCACAAAAGAGAGTGATTAGTCTAGTTGACGTTATAAACATTGTTCACTGACATGGCTATCTCTTTAGAAATTGATACACTCAAACGTAGCAGCTAATTTGCTACGTAACTCTGTCACATAAATTAATGTTCTGCGATATCCAATTTTACAGTATGTAATCACAAGTGAAATGAATGCAGATGACCATTATTACTGTGACTTCTCAATGTGACAGGGAAAGAACCAATCTATATTATTACAATTTCGTGAAATAATTTGAAATGCTACATGTAAATGTAGCAAACAAATACCAAATTTAAGTTGGTACCAGTATTAATTGTTTTATCCACACTTTCATATTCAGTGTTACACATTTTAGAATTCAATTAAATTTTGTGCATTTTGAAATATATGTGGTACTGTACTGACCGATTTCACCATTGTCAAATAAATTGCATCACTGACAAAAACATAATCTCTTGCATTATTTTTTTTCCCAAAAATAATTTAAAATCATTTCAAAAATCTTTGCAGTGGCTCTATCTGACTAAGGTTTGCAACAAAATAAAATTGGTGGGATTAAAATTTTTTATTTCTAGTCTCAATTTAGTTGTGACAATACTTTGTAAATATATGCATACATAAATATTTCAGAAATTAGAATGCACAAACTAATTTTCAGAAATTGCGTGCCAGAAATTTTAGTGGTAAACTTTAGCCAGATACTCTGACGGATGACGTTAACCGGGGATGCAGTACAATTTGGCGTATTTGATAAACTATGTTAAGGTCAATTTATGCAACCATAGTTAATTGATCAAGAAGCTCAGCGCTTATCCGACGCAGCTTGCGACTTCTGCAGGGTAAATATCGCCAGAGTACAAAGCAAATTACCAACAAAATGACCAGAACCTTAGTCAGTACCATGCTGTCGATACAATGACACAGTTGGGGAACAGGAAGTGATAACAATGAAATGCAATGCAAAAAGTTTAATGAAATTAAAAGTAGACAGTCGTTGATCAGTGATTACTGGCCGTAATTTCGAGTGATTTAATAATTTTCTTCCATAACTGACACATTTAATCCCCCTAGAATTTCTCTGTCTTCTGTTTATGTGTCTGTATCCCCCTCACTGTCTCTCTCTCTTTATATCTATCTCTCTATGTATCCCCCCTCTGTCTATATATCTATCTATCTCCCACTCTCTTTTATTTCAAGTATATTTTTCTTTAAAGTGACTTTTTTAAAATAATTAGTCATCTTATTTAGTTTTCAGTGTTGTTGTCCGTATTTAAACTTTAAACAGAGAGTGCCAGTCTCTTTGCCGTGTCACTCATGGTTTACTTCGTTAAGGTTTATCAGTCCTACGTTTGAAGTAATACAGTACCTGCATCCTCTTGTTGCTCACATCCCACACATCCTTCCTTAAGAGGGACGAGCAAAGATCTTTATATCTAGAGACAGAAACTGTTTTTTAGCTAACTGTGCTAGGTCGCATAAAATGTTGTTCTGTATTTATGACAGTATTCCTTTTTGTACCTTTTAGAGTTATGCATAATATTTGGTAACTAGACGTGCTGTTTTTATGTATTACATCTCTTTATTAAGTGAAGGCCACCAAAAACATTTTTTACTCCAATCCAGCTGGTTAACCACAAAAGCAATTTTTGTGAAACAAACTGGACATACTGCATTTTATGTAAATACTAATGAAAAAACCAAAGGGACAATTCTGAAGTATTTCTTAATGCTCATTTTTATTAGTAAAATATCTTCTAGACGTAGAAGCCATCCTATGGGTTTTTCAATGTGTTTCACATTGGTTATCGCGATTGGTAAGCAGAAATTTCGTGGAACAAATAGCACCACATGGCTACCCTTAACATGTGCCCTGTTGTTATGTTTACAAAGCTTGTCAACCAACCGACCAATCAGCGTCATTGCAGTTCCTGTCATGTGATCGAACCATACCCATCTTATCGTACAAGAAGATCCCAGTTGATGGGGAGGTGGGTAAGTACAATTCGAGTGATGGCTTTTACGTCTACAAGATATTTTACTCATAAAAATGAGTATTAAGAAATTAAATACTTCAATTTTAATTTCGAAAATATCGGCTTGTAGACTACAAAACCACCATCACTATGGGAGACTCGAACTGGTGGTGGGAATTGAATGCCCTGTGCATACGAACTGGTTGACACGCTGTTTATAACAAATGATGTCGGAAAGAAGGCAGAAATAAAAGAACTAAATTCATTTTTCTCCTTTTTAGCTTAAGCAGGGTCTCACCGCGTTCTGCCGATTTTATAACAATTAATATATTCAGTGGGGTTTAGCCACAAAGTGCCCATTGTGAACAATATATAGCTCGACCATACTAACACCGCCATCCGAGCGACTGCCCCCTCTTTCCACAAAGACAGGAACGCAGGACATAGATAAGTTGCACACTAAACCATGTGCCGACGTGTAGCGGTAGTGTACTATACTATGTGTAAAACCGCACTATCAAAAAAAAACAGGACCATGGTACAAACGCCACTTTGGCGGGTCGACAACAGAACAGTCACATGATAGGCAAGCTGATATGTCGTCGCTGCAGTTCCGAGCTGCCCATTTAGCGATTTCTTCTTCTTCTTGTAAGGCGTCTTTCCCCCGGACTGATGGGGAGGTCTGCAAGAGGAGAACTGTTATGAATCACTGATTCAGCAGCAACAAACCGAATAAGACTATGCAATTTACTCAACACATCCATTGTATACTCTCGCAAATAATGCTTAATAAACGCTTTTGGCGAGGTCCAACAGACAATCCGTAGTAAGTCGTACATCGAGACACCATTAGCATTACGTACATGCCTGACCTGATGAGCTTTAATTGACAATCTCTGCTGAATTACACCTTCAGGTTCTTTGCGGTGCAATCCAATTAAATATGTACTCCGCTAACACTAACTCGGTGTGAACAACCTGAGCCATCCTAGACGCTAAGTCCGCGAGAACATTTAGACTGCCTGCAATGTGAGACGGTTGAATGGAAAAACCACAATCCCGAGCAACCAATAGGACCTGCTTCATAAGATGAGACAACGTCGGAGAGCGCGTACCGCTCTGCTTGGATAAATAAGATACTACCGTCTGATTGTCTATGAGCAACTGCACCATGTGATCGTCGAGATATTTCACCAGGGTTTGACAGGTTATCAAAACCGCCTTCATTTCTAGCACATTAATATGCAACCGCCGTTCGTGAACCCACCAGCGACCCCTTCACGTTTGACCCTGGAAAAACCCCAAGTTGTGAGAGAAAAGGGAACACTGATCAAAAGACTGGGTTGGCATGACCACCAGTCCAGATCCCTGAGAGCCAACAAGGAAAGCCTTTTTCGACAACCCGGCAGCTTGTCTCAACGCACTGCCTTCAAGACAATACGCTGAAACTCCCGGAAATGACACCTGCCCAGTTCGACCTCTTTCCCGTTGCCACTAACAGATCCAGAAGAGACTCCAAGTGAAACAGCCCGAGGCTTGGGTGAAAATACGACCCGGACAATGAAACATAATTTTCTGGATTCGACATTGTGTGGGAAAAGCTCTGACGCTCACAAAATCTAACCATTCTCTCAAAAACTTTATCTTCCGATTTGGAACCTAATCCAATTTGCTGCGATTGACCAACAAACCCAGAACCTCGCACTTGTCAACAGCGTATCTAACTGAATTAAGAGGAGCCGGGTGCTAGAATTTACCAGCAACCAATTGTCGAGATATTGGAACAGAGGCACACTTACTTGCCGACTCCAACGTTTGACCGTGTTCATCAGCTGGGTAAACACAAACGGTACCGTTGACAAACCGAATGGTAGGGCAAGAAACCAATACTTCTGATCCGCTACCCTGAAGACTAGAAAACGACGCGACGCCTCGTGCATCAGAATGTGTGGGTATACATCTGACAGGCCCACTGATACAGCTCACATGCCCTGATTTAGGGTGAATTTAATCAATTGTGGAGTGCCCATCGTGAATAATGTGAGATGCAGAAATTGATTGAGATGCGACAAGTCTATGACAAGACGATTGAAAAACCCGATTGAAAAATATCCGAGTGACTGTAGGCATCTTTTCTATAGCTTTTTTTCTATCAGATCTTGAACCATTGCTTGCAACTCAAGTTGCTTCTCATGTACGTACTTTGTAGCCAAAGAAGGATTGGGAAGCTTGACCAGCGGTAGAAGGATGTGACAACCCGACCTATCCCTTGCAAACGGTAAGGGGTACCAGCAGCGTAACCACCATATTATGTTTTGGGAGGTCATAGCCCTTGCCAAGCTTGCCAAAAATTCTTTCCCCTACGCGCACATTTTCGTTGGATTTGCGAAACTGACCAACCAATTCTTCACAGAAACCTAAAGTATCTGGCAGAGATCGCCGTGCAATTCCGGAGGGAATAAGTCCGACCTCCCGCCAATAGAGGCAAAGCAAAGTTTCCTTCCATTCTCTGCACTGATGTTGGAGTGCGGTAGAACTTGATCCCAAAAGATATGACAGCAGACACGCGTTTAACTTGAGCAAATCTGAGGATGCGGCCACCACAGAATTGAACACCCGATCGAATCACGCGTTGACACCGGGGTCGTCGAACTTTCTCAATATTGACAGTCACGTTCCGCTCACATCATTTGACTGGTAAGCGGCTGCCTTCAAATGCAACACCTTTGAAGGCAGTAACCGTGACCAGTGAAGTGGAGGAGTCTTCTGTAATGACTGCAATTCCTGCATCCGCGCCTGTAAAACGTTTAACACACAGGGAGCTATAGACCAGCCCATGAAGTCCTCCCGTGGCGGTGGCTGAGATTGAGCCGCAAAGGATGGTCGACTATCTTGCGGCTGCGATGTCGTCAGCGAGGCAGACCAGTTATCGGCAATGAATTTTAGAATGGTGCTGCACGAGGTGCGGAATCTTGTACCAATGCAGCGTTGGTAAACACCAGCGGAGCCGGACGTGAACGGTGGCATCGGTGCATTCCTCCAGGCAGCTTGAGTGAAATGTATTGGAGTCTGTTCATAATCACTGACTGTCACAGGTTCCTCTTCCCGGACGACGAATTGTCTGCTGAGGAGGAGGAGGAAGATGGAATGTCGACGCAGCCGATGTGCACTGCCCGTCAATGGCTGTATAGGGACCATGAGGGGAATGAACGGTCGTTTCATATCCTTCGGTGAGGACGGCTCCGTCGTAATAGTAGCCGACGTTGAGACGTGATGTTGCCGACGCCAATGACCCTGACCTAGACACGAGACTGTAGCATCTTGAGCTCCTCGTCTGAGGTGTGTCTTAAAGTGTCAGGATGCAAACTGAGACAAACTTTTTCAAAGCTGGCAATTCTTGCTTTCGCGAGGAAGATTCCGACAAAGCATTATTCAGAACGGTAGAAATGTTTAAATCCAACTCCGTAGTAGCAGGTAACTGTTGTACAGGCACTGCGTGAGACACTACATTCGTCTCCAGCGTGAGATTGTTGATTAACGGAGCGTGTATTGAATGGGGCCTTGCAAAGCAGGCTTCGCAGTCACAACAGAAGTCCCCATGGGTGACGTCACATCCACCTGAGCGGGATCCGCAATGTAAACACCCGGTGTCGATACCACAGATTCCGCAAGTCGCACCTTTAAGACTGAGTTCCCTCGGTTGCGTCGACCCCCGCGTATTTATATGCGATTTGAGCGCAGTACACAAAGTAGTCGGCGACAGCGTATGAGTCGATCTAGACAACTTGTCACTTTTGGAACGCTTCCTATCTTTCACCCAGACACTGGCCGTCTCCAGCTGCTGTAGCAAGAACGAAAAAACGAATCTTCCAAATGTGCACATTGGTCGCATCGCTGGTCCAATGTGCACAGTTGAATCCCCCGAGAGACTCAGGCAGGCAGTACAACGTGAATGCGGTTCACTGGTACGCTTTATGTGAGCGCAGAAGTGCGGAATTTTCAGTGCCTCTACAACCAAAGCAACATCATAAGTATACAATAGTTACTGACAACAATCTATAAAACAGGATATATTAATGAAAAAAGACAAAAAAGTGCATATAACATCATTAAAAGCATTTTATAAATGACACATAAGGTGCATCATACGCCCTAATACAGATACCGCCACTGCAGCATGTATCACGTGATCAAGTCGTCGCATACTCGACCCGGCATCGCGGCGAACCCGTGGCAGTCACGGGTCATGACAGTCACGCCCGTCTCAGCGACGACCTGACACAATCACGGGTCGTGACAGGCACAACCAGGCCTCGTGACGACCCGTGACAGCCATGTGTCTTGACAGACACGACACGTAACATGGGCAAGTCCCCGCAACATCGACCCGTCACAGACACGACCATTGACATTCCCGCCTAGTGGCTTAATCGACCTCTGCAGAAGTCGAATTCCAGTAGACAAAGCATAACCAAAACCATAGTTGATTGCAGAATTACCTGTAATCATGCTTCTCTTCAGGAGTGACTCGACACATGTTCGACGGGTCACGAACAGGAGTCGCTGCAACAGCGAGTCGCTGAGAGAGTTACACGACTCGTAACAACCGTAAGTCACCGCAAACTCAACCCGTGACAACAGCGGCTTACCAGTTGACTTGGTTGTCATTGCTGCGAGCCATGGTGAGAGCAACTGCTGTCTGCACAACTCACATTATATCTAAACCGTCTTTTGCTGTACCCGTCACCGCAACGGGTAGTAACAAATACAGCATAACAGACTGCAAGAGGAAAAAATCCCCTGCTAATCTCGTACCATGATACGTGATCGATGCTTACACCACGCTGGTGTCGCGACGACCGGTCATATTGTCCAGATGTAGTACCTACTAAAGGTACGACGTCGCTGCGCCGACCACATGATCGATTCCTCCCCTAAGTCGACACAAGCCGTTACTCAAAGCCGTGATAGATCCCCACAACACCAAATTGTTGGCGTGACTATCAAGAGAAAAATAGTGTATGCAAACTCCATCAAAAAGGAAGTTGGTGCAGCCTCAAGCCCGTGGAAGACAAAAGACAAAACCGTACAGCGCTCCAAAAGCATAAAGAAAGAAGGATGGCGAAAAGCAGAACTTTTCGGTTTGCCGAGGCAATCCAAAGCAAACTGTTTGCTGACGACGAGGGAAACCCTCTAAATGGAAACCAAGAAAAGAAAACCATCCCACTGTCTATTACACATAACCTACACTACGTTCTTGATGCCAGGGAAGCATTTACCGAACGAAAGCCAGTCTGACAAAACCCAGAACTGTCACGCGTAGCAACCAGCAAAGTCTGCAAACTAGTAAAAATGTACACCAAACAAGATAAAACTTACAGTATACATAAAAATAATATCCAATATAACAAATATCCACAAAGTATGCATTTATCTTGATTGTGTTCCGTCATTTTTACGAAAATGTTATCGGAGAAAACTCTCCTGCTACTCGGGTAAGTTGGGAATGGTTCGATCACATGGATATGTGACAAGCATTGTAAACATGGCAACAGGGCACCTTTTAAGGGTGCAAATGTGGTGATATTTATTCCACAAAATTTTGATTTATTATGCATTGCGATAACCAATGTAAAACACAAGACCCATAGTGAATTAAAATGTCAAATCATGGTAAATAAAACAAAGTTTATTTTCGTTTAAAACGGTCGCAGGCGTATGCGTTATGAAGAGTGTAAAAGAGAGTGAATTTATTTCTGGCAGTCAGTTTCTTTTAATTGGTTGAAACAACCCTCAAAACTTAGCCGGTGATTAACAAACTTTCGGCATCCTAAATTCTCGACAGTGAATACGCACGATGTCCATTCCAAAGAAAAGCTTCTAACACCAACGACAATAAAAGCGGTCATAAGGGAGGACTTTCCCATGTGATAGCCTCTCTCTAATTGTCAATACTGCCTAAAAGACCCTAAATCTCGCATTTGGCCAGCAGCGTGTCCTCCAATCGGGAGTACGCGAGATGAAAGACAACGATAGCTGCGAGTGAAGCTTCAATTAGAACTGACACGCCGCAACTTGATAGGAAAACGCAAGGAACCCCTTAAGGCGTTTTGGAAAATCAAAACTGGTCTTCTCGGGCCTCTTGGCCAAGGAACCCTCACCAGAGCTGAAGTAATGACAGGGCATAACCGCATATACGAGGTGCTGTCGCGCTCCGGTCATATTAAGTCACCAGAGGCAAGAAACCAGAACACTCTGCAAGCACTATCCATTCGCCCGCTGCTTGACATGAGCCTACAAATACAGGGAGCGGGTTCACACCGGCCTCCTGCTGTTGGGCAACGACGAAACCAATTTGTTCGCTACAGAGGCATACAGCAGAAAACATCAATCTTCTCTTCTATCTCTGTGGTTCCGAAGGGTGAGAACGGCGCACGACTAATCCACGATTAATTGCAGCCCGACAGCGAATCACTTAACAGTTTCGCTTTTATCGATAAACTTACATTAAAATTTTAAAAACGTGAAATTAATAAGGATAAAAATAGTAAAAAGGCAATTTGTTTGCAGACTATGAAGTTGTTGTTGGGCTTCATGATCAAAATTTATGCGGGATCAGTTGCCAAAATCGTCGTGTTGTTGGACTAACATCGGCTGTTCTTATTCATCTACAGATAACAACCAACAACCACACCCGGCTAACGAATAATAGACACGTGAACGCAATTCCCAAATTATCATTATTCTGTCAAATTCTGTCAAAGCTGAACTGCATTTTTTTTTCAATTTTCTTTAGTTTTAGCATAGTGTTATGGTCTGAGTGATATTTTACCCTAGTGTTCCACGGATTTAGGTTTGCATCTACAGTAATAACAATTATCGTTTGGTTCTCGGTTTCCCGCCGTCTGGAACTTGTGTTGTAGATCGATGTAAAATTTACAGCTAGTTCAAGTGATTCTTTGAGGTTCATTCCTCAAAGCAGTCTGTGATTTGTTGTTCACAATGTGTGCGATATGCCAGGGAATTACTTGGTTAACCTCAGTACATAATCCGCTCACCCATTTACCTTCTGTCGCATCATGTATTGCAGAACATGAATTTACTGCGTTTGCAATATAAGACCCCACACGTGATAGTGTTTTCTTTGACAGCGCTGCCCTTGAGTATCTTGTACCCTCCGTCTTAGTGATGTGGCCATCCACCGCATCCACCTGGTGCACCAGCGAGAGCAACGGTAATAGATCATCTGTGTTGTTTGTCATACGTCGTACTTTTAGCGTTTACGTTTCTAAAATGCTTGCCGTGCATGGTGAAGAATCGAACACGGCTTTGAACATGGTGTGTCTTGGTCCCTACATCACATAAATATTTACCATCGTGTTGCTAGTATTCCCATATTTTAATACGATATAATAATCGTTGTTTGACTCCATATTTAATCATCCGTATCGATTCAGTGATAATATGGTCACTAAAACGGGCCATGCTGCAGCGGTAGTGACGCATCAATACACGTCGACATGTTGAATTACGTGCTTGCGGATCGGTTCTTTAAAAGAAACCCTTTGCATCGGCCAGCTTACACGGACATGTTAACATGGCGCATGTTCTGAGTGTTCTCCAAAGTCATTTGCTGTATTGACTTGCTCGTTAATACATCGTGTCAACGGCGCAATGCGATGGCACTCGACCTGTTGATGCATCGGGCCAATGCCTTCAGTGCCTAGTGGCATACATGTGCTGACTGCGTTTCACAAGTTTTCATTATTTTATTTCTTATGACATTTTGCTACATCCAGTTTTTCGAGTTAATGACGGTTACCAAAACCAACAGCTACCAAAACCAACAAATCAGACTCTGGCAATATGATTATGATGATATCAGGTTTGGGTAATAATTAAATTACTTATCTCTATCTTTATACCAAATCAAACTCTGACACCTCCTCCATATCAAGAAGAGTAAAACTGAACATGCATCTATATATTGATCCTACAGACGAACAAAAATAGTCGGGAACATAGGTCATGGCCATTTACCTTTCGAGAAAAAGAATCGTAAAGTTTCCCACCAAGGGTAATTTTATTCATAAATCGATCCTTTTATTTCTCTTTTCCTAGCCAGTGGAGTTAACAGTCTTCTTTTTTCTCTTCAATTAACAAATATACTGTCATTTTATTTCTATAGATAACAATTATCAAGCACCGGCACCATCTTCTGCACAACTATCGTTTTTCAATCTCTAGTTTGTTTATCAATTATAAGGACGTAAACAATTGCGATCAATTCCTTTCAAACTGAGACAGCATCGCTTCTTTAGCCTCTAAAGGGCTTCATATTGCCATATGATGTAGTTATAAGTACAAAACATGCACCAGTGCAAAAAATTTTTAAAATATCATCAACCTGCCAGACGCGAATCTCAACTTCATTAGCGAATACAATGATTGAGGATACTTTTGTTTTTGGGCAGATGGTTTATGCTATACAATACAATATAGGTACTCGCTCTTTCGCGCTCTTTCTAGGTCTGATACACAAGTGGCACTAAAGGCAGTAACTGAATTTTATAAAATGTATTATTTCCTGACTCATTGATGCAAGACATAGCAGATACTTAACCATATAGCATGCCCATCACAGTGGCACTGTCTATGGCACTGACAGTGGCACTGTATATTTATGGACAAATACTGTCGTCTTTAAATAAGTTCAGAAGGTTGGTTCTTGAGCCTCACCTGGTATTTTTTTAATTGTCGTGTTAGTTCATTAAACTTTGAATCAACAACATATTTTCATGACTGATGGAACCGCGAACATCTTGAATGTTTTGACAAAGTTGCTGTTATTTCTAGCCGTCGTATATAGACAAAATGGGACTCTAACATGCTAATATGGCTACCCCTGAAAACGCACACTGGCAAGATTGCCTTGGTTCAAGCTGTTCTCATGTTCAGTTTATTAGCTGTGCTAATGCTTCAAGAGAATTAATCTTAAATTGCGCTGATGCAAAATGTATTTACGCCCCAGTGCGTACTAAACGCGACCAGAAAAGGGCGTCACGTCTATACCTTGAAATACGAAGACGGAATTCATAAAAGTATCAACAGCTCTTATAAAACCCATAAATTGGAGTACACAAGTATCTGTAAAAGTTAGCAAGAGTTCAGGCTATTGCAAAGAATAAATCAGGCTCTCATGTGACTGTGTATCGAAAAATAAAGCATCTAGAAGTTTAGCAAACTCTGGGTGGGGGTGGAAGAGGCAACAAAAGGGTATTCCTCTCTGTGTGTCTCCTTATGTTGACATGGAAGCATAAGTAATTGGTGCAATCTTCATTGCCTCTATCGACGATATATGCGTTTTCACTGACATGTTATACAGAAAGGTTTTCAGAAGACAAAGGAACAGAGACATTGGCATTTCTTTCGTTAGCTTCGTATTTTTTTAAACTGATTGCTTCCTTTATTGCTGTAGTTGTCTTGTATAAGCAACATCTCAATTTTTCGGATATATGCTGTTTTTAGCTCATTTGCAACTACACTCATCTATTTGTTATCAGTTTTTCGTATTTAAAGCCAAATTGTAATAGGGAATATTGTAGCGTCTGGAGTCAGTACACATGTATTCTACTAACAAATTCTTTTTCTCTTAGTAGGGGTATGTGAAATATGGTGTGTAATAGAGGTTTGTTTGAAGCCGCAATGCCCAGGTCAATCTTAGATTTCTTGATTTGTATTTTCAAAGAGCAAAAGGCTTAATAATTAAGAGCACAGTAGATTACAGCTAAGGGCATTACAATATTCTTTTCGAGTCATCTTTTCAGTTAGCAGTATCAACGGTTTTCCCTACTGAATAAGGTGCTTATATTCTTCTGTAAGTACATCAGCTAAAAAGCTTATGATCGTTTCTGGTCCTTGGCTATGTCTACCCTTTGCTTCTTTTCTGGGCAAAACGCTTTTTAAAAGCATGTTTAAACAGGTCTTAACTGCAAACCTAACAATTGCAAGACATCTACATAACGTCGTTGTCTTCCCAGTAGCATTCTCTGATTATAATGTAAGCGCATTAATGGTTGCCACCTGAATCGTCTGAAATAAAAGAGCCGTTAATTAATTTCTGTTACCTTTACCCACGAACAAATATAGCAAACCTTATGTCGATTGGTGTGTATCTGCAAAATTCCCAATTGGCATCTCAGTTTTGAAATGCCTGGATATTTTTCGCATTTAATGGAACGGATGGGCCCTATGTTGCTACTGAGATAAAAAAATTAGCTATATATACTTGCTGTGGTTGATTAACAAGAAATTTTCGGTATTTTTCCATCTGTTTCTTATTGTGGGTGGAGATAACAGAGTCAACAGAATCAAACCCCACTACAGATTGCTTTAAGATTGGTATCGAGAACTATTTCATCTCAAATAATTTTGTATATGGGATACAATAAAAAAGAATATTTATTCGGTAATCGGGTAACTCTGACAAATAATTCGAAAGGAGAGAACTTTGGCATAAAAAATACCAGCAAATGATTTTAGAAACGTGACACATTTAAAAAAGTTATAGGCATTATAATATTGTAAAATATTTCGTTTTGTCATAAATAATATCTATTTGTTCATAATATACTGATTTACGTTACATTCAGGCATGCTGATGGGAGTTTGGAACACAATGTAGCCTTTGTTTTAAATTTAGTAAAGAAACTCATTTAAAAACAAAATATTAAAAATATATGTATTATGCATTTATTATTCACATAAGCTTAAATAATAGAACCTTCTTGAATAGTTCCCAAATTTAATTCTCAGAGGATGGCTTGTAAGTTAATCGGAAGAAACATGTTTTGCCGACTTGTTTGTCTGATTTTTTAAGAGTCAACATGCTTCATCAGTTCCTAAGTATCGTGGACACTCACTATATATCGAATCTGCGTGAGGGAAAAACAACGGGTAGGAAAAATTCAAGGATTGGAGACAAAGGTGCACCCCCTCCACGAATCAAGGTAGCTAAGGGCCACATGAGTGCTAAAGTTTAACGCACAACTATATTTTCCTTCAAAAAATGGAAGATCCTTCCTTACTTCATGAATATAAGACAGCTTAAAAATGAAGAAATTCGGGAGAGTGTCAAGGGATTTCGGTGAAAAGACTGTTCACACTTAAAAATGGCGACGCAAAGGAAGAAAGACGGCGGTCCAAATGTTAAATATTTTGAATCAGCGGAGACAGTTGCATGTCTAGATCCTGTCAAAAATTGGCTACAGAAAAACTATAAGAAGGTGATTAAATTTAGCTACAATGGGAAGGCTCTTTATGTTTGTACTGTCTTTGTAAGCAGAATTTCAAGTTGACCGGTTCGCGTCGCTTTGCTCTTTTGTTTACGGTGTCATTGGAACGGAAAATAAGTACAGTTTGTATGTGGAGCTTGCCAGCTTTCTAGGATGCAGTACAAATTTGATAAATAAAGCGTATTTGATCAATGCCATTACTGTGAAAATGCCTCTACATGATTAAATCCAATTCTGCTTATATTTTCGCTCACTTCAACACTCGTCGGCCCTTTTAAGTTGTCTACAATGCATATTTAGCCCTTTGAACTGCTTAAATAAACGGGAACTAAAATGGAATAATGCATTTTCACGTTTAATAGATCAAAATTACTGCGAAAGGAACCTTTCTAGATCTGAGTATTGAAGGTTTTCTGGGGTTCTGACTAAAAATAAAGGTTTTGTAGAGTTTTTGGACCTATCTAAAATAGGGCTTTTCGGGATTTCGCGACCATCAAATTCAATAATACTTAAATATATGACGCATAAATTTATATCAAAATCATAAAACACACATTTAAAGTTGTTAGAATTTTAGAAAAAAAAATCCGGGTAACATTTTATTAGAATTTATGAATCAAAATACCTAAACAGAACACATAACCCTATGATAATTTGTTCTTGTAAGAAACATACACTATCACCCACAAAATTCGTCAATATGTTCTTAATATAAATGAAATGCAATAATGGTAAGTGAAAATAACTTTTGAAAATTCACTTGTTTATTTGCGATACAAACATATATACTTATGCTAAAGTGTTTGAAGACACTGAAACTGGAATGCACCCTTCTCTAAGTAAAGACTTCAGGAAGAAGGCGTTTGACCCGTGTACCTTTTTCTAGATGGCGAGTGAATCATTGCGAATTCGGGAATTAAGCCGTCCATTATTCCGCTGATAGGGCTGAACTTCACTTGTTCTGAGCAACGAATCCTGCATACCAGTCCGTAGAGTTTTTGCTTTTCGACTGAATTCAATGGTGATAAGGATGTAAAGGAATGATAGAAAAAAAAAACTGGCAAAAATGAACAAAATTCCGTTTTGCCAGAAACGTATTCACGTGTTCACTATTTTAGGGGCTGAATAATATATAAAATAGTTTTTAAAAACATCATATGAAAGTTTTTTTTTTTAGAATTCGAAAGTTTGCGTGTTGAAAGAAAATTAGAATTTCATGTTTTTCCCGTATCGTTTCTTTATAATTTATACCAAAAAAAAAATGGAATCGAAACGACACCTCCATCGGAAAAATCCGAAAGTACGAATTTTTAGTCAAACATTTACTGAAAGTTCTAGCTCCCAGTCGGCTCTTCCTTAAATAACTTCGTATACCTCTCTGTCAGAGATACGAAGCCTTCCATTGTTCCGCTAACAGTCAATTTCATATCTTCGTAATCACGAACCCTCCATGCCAGTTCCTGATATTCAGACATTTACTGAAAGTTCATGCGTAATATATGAGGGAGAGGAGATACAATTGGTTAAAGTAGATCGCAATTGGTGACAAAAACATGTTACACTCCGACTCCAGTACATGTGCCAGTTGCAAATTTGCCAACCCTCTCTACTCAGATATACACTACTTTGCGATACTTGACAAGAGAAACTTGTTTTTAAATATGGAAGGTGTTCTTTTTCGTTTCATTCGATCTGAGTCACGAATCCTGCAGATGTGGGATGTGAAAAATATGTTGATGCACAGATGGAACTGCGTGAAGATCTTGGAAAGATCATTTGCACATAAAAAACAAATTTTTTAACAAATGCTACCTAGGTATTCCTCTCTTGAGAAAATATATTTTCAGTTTCGCCAAAAATTAACCAAATGGCGCAATTTTGTTTTTCTTTTTGTCAGTTTTCAAATTGCTGCTACTCCTATAATTTCGATTGGATACCTTTCAAAATATGTATGAATATTCTCTAGATGGCTGTCCCTTGAAAAAGTGCTTTTTTGAAAAAATTTGGCGACATGGCGCCATTCCTTTCTTATTTTTTTTTTTATTTGGTTACCCTGCTTTCAAAATGTTTCGTCTCCCACAGTTTTGACCAGATTCCTTGAAAAGTGTGTACGAACGTTCTCTAGACTGTCCTCTTTCGAAAAAAAGTTTGGCGATTCTTCAAATATTAACCAGTTTGGCGGCATTTTAAAAACAGTTTTGTAGTGGCGTCGAATATTGAAAATTATACCAATGATCTCTAGTTTTGCCCCCTGTTCCTGCTTGAACTTGACGTAGGTCCAGCATATGTTGAGAAAATACTGGCCACTTAAGTCACAGCCCAAATGTTTGTGTACCAGCGCCTGCATGTGTACTCCAAAAACAATTCAAGGAACGTGAATCTTTGACTATTTACTTTCTCTATCAGGCAAGCATCCAAGATACCCGCAATAGGTTACTCTGTCTGATTATTTCGGGCAAACTGCGATAACCCCTGACACCGAACAAACAAATGAGCAATAAGTAAACACTGATAGTGTGAGAAAGGGCTTTGTGACCAATCTGCCATGATTTGGCCGCGTGGTTTAGAATGGATGCATTATGATTTTTAGCCTTGGATCCGCGTAATATAATAGATGTCGGTACAATTAAAGGCAAATGATGAACTTTTCTGCTGCAGTACATACAGGCAGAGCCGCCCACAAACAAGAGCCTGGCGCAGCTGGTCGTGCAGTTGTTGCAGTTTCAAGAAGATAACTTTGGCAAAGGCGTGAACAAGCCCCCGCTAACAAAAATTCCTGTGAGTATCGTGGTAGCGGATAAGCCCTTTAGATAACAAGGGATTCAGATTTCCTTCACCCTGTGCCTAAAAAGGTGATAACAACAATAACATTCAGTTTCGAGAGTCAAAAATTGCATTACAGAATTTCAAAAGTACGACTAATGCTGTTTTTTTTTTTTTTTTGGGAGGGGGGTGGTCTATCAAAGTCATGCTGGTCTTGAACACGCTCTTCATGTGTCTGCTGTATTTTCACCTTCTTTGCAGATGCGATGTTTCACTGATTATAAACCAGGAGGAGGATTGTGCAACATATTAGCATCAGTCTACAAATTTAAGACAGAACAGGGATGGTGAGTTTTTTGTTTTTGTTTTCTTTTTTTCATTCACATCCCCTTTTCTCGAGAATTGTTGTGGTCGAAGGTTACTACATTTGAAACTGGCAGGTAGGTATATCCAAATTGTTGGTGGTGCTAGATTTTCGTCAGTGTCAGAGATAGTGTGATAGTACGGTGTTTCTAACTAACTCAAATGATCACTTTTCGGTGTCACGGAAGATCTCAAACTCTGCGTGTTACAGGCGAAGGTTTGATCTGCAGTCGCCATCTCGCATGGACAGAAACGTGGAGATGTTCATGCAGATAGAGAAGAGCCTCGTGCAGACCGAGTGCTTGCTGCGGCCTGCCATCTACCTGCGGGCCGAGTGCGAGAAAATATACGTCTCCAAGCTCAAGGTTGGTCTAGTTATAGCCATGGCGCTGTTTTTTTTTTAGAAAGATCTCTGCATCGGTAATCAGTCACAATGTAATTTTTTTAGAGGGAAATGCAGCGTTGTGCAAAGACCAACTTCTCCAACCCCCACTAAAATGGAGGCCAGGATACATATAAAATAACATTTACTTATTGTTTTCATGCCCTCGAAGTCCAGTCATTCCAATTATCCTCTCTCTGTCCGTCTGTCACGTTTCAGTCTCACGCGCCTATAGACCACGTAAATGGATTGATTCGTTTCGGCTTCTCTGGAACCTTCCGCAGTGCAGTGACCAAGAATTTTCCGGATCGGAAAAAAAAATTGACAAAATGGCGGACTTTTGAAAATCGTCTGTGGACTTAGCGTATATAGGGCAGTCTCACGCGCCTACAGGCCGCATTGATAGATGGATTCGTTTCAAATTCTACACACGTCCCAAAATAATAAGCGTTAAATTTTAAACGCGTTTCCATGCGTTAATTTAACGCTTAATGACAGATTTTACAGGGACACGAGTTGTTCTTTGGGCAGTCTCTCTAGAAAGGAGACCCGTTTTTTCAAGGCAGTAACGTGAGGCGCTGTCATTTGCGAGGTTTCTGAAAGAGCTGGTATGTTTTGCAGGACATCGTGAAGAGACACCAGGGCACGGTGGTGGACAATCCCAGCAGCGCCACGCACATCGTACATCCTATGCCGGGTACCATGCGGGAGGAGGGTGAGTGCCTGCACTTGCTTGCATGAAATAAGATGGCGTATAGAAAGAACGTTTTGCCCCATGTCCACGAATATAAGTAATGGCTGCTGCTGCTGTTTAATAAAAACAGGAGTCCTGGAAGTTTGTGAACGAGTCCTGGAAAGTCCTGGAAAATGGAAGTGTAATTAACTGAAATTATAACACGCGCTCCGAGTGACAATTCCGTATAAGGGAGTGATAAGTAAATTTTCCGTTATTTAACCCCGTACGAAAGTGCGCTCGCCACATTCACTAAGTGTAAGTCCTGGAAATGTGCCTCATAGAATTCTGGAGTGTCTTGGAAATTTTGTGTCTCAAAAATGCGGGAATTTTACCTGAAAAAGTTCGTCCTGGAAAGTTCTAGAATCATACATAAAAGAGTCCTAAAAAAGCAAGTATAAAAACTAGACCGTTTTTTTCTATCGAGTAGCGAAAAATACACTTGGAGGCCACAAAAAATACGATTCTGAGCTTTTGAAGTGCAGAACTGACATAAACGAGGAGGTGAAGGTATACAAGATACCTCTTCCCGTATCTTGTCTTTTAGGCCCAAACGGTCGAAAATAAGCTTAACATTGCACTACCTCTAACCGTTTATGGAACTTCCGGTTTTTGACACTGACCATGACCGAAATGGTCAAGATCACTGAGGTATCTCTTGCATAAGGCTTTTTAGGCTGAAAGGGTTGAAATAAGCTCAACATAGATATATCTCTATCGTTTGCGAGATAATGGTCAACAAGGTGTTTCACCGTCACCATCCCCGTGGTGGTTAAAGTCACCGAGGTACCCCTTACATATACAGTAGACCCCGCTTATCTCGAACAGGTCGGGACCGTGGAGATTTGTTCGAGATAACCGAAGTTCGAGATATCCGAGGGTCTCGAGCTCGAGCATAAATATAGACATATAATGTACTTGTATGATATTGTATGTGTTATATATAGGTTTATATTTAATATCCATTGATTTAACGTCTAATTTACGTTTCACACCTTTCCGTTCATCCATTTTCAGAACTTTATCTCAAATCAATTAGTAACCATAAACGATTGTTTAAAGTGATAATGAAACGCTGAAGCCAGTGGTTATTTATACTCAATTCGGATGATATAAATTCAAAAAGTCAAGCCCTACAAAGCGATTTTTGCACAAGACCTCATCTTTCATCTGATACACATGAAAGGGAAGGGGTAATGTTCCAATTGCAATTCAGTTTGACAACTAATCAACGCTACCCAGCAGACCAGAGTCCATAATGCCATCATCGTTGATTTGACCAATTAGCCGGATTAAGTTGAAAGGGCATAAGTTCCATTGATGTTCTTAAGTCATGACTTGTATCGTCTAACAACCTACTGATCTATTGTATTAAAGACACAATAGGTTTGACAAGTTCTCAACTGTGTTCATCTCAACCGGAGTCAATGGTGCTACATTGTGAACGCCAATTCATGATCATAACAAGCATGAAAGGGCTTACTTTCCATTGATGTCCTATGATGTTTTTGAACAATAATCATGAATGCAAACTGTGGGTCTGAGACAAAATTTGAAATTTTGGGGGGTCAAAATGTGTTCGAGATAAAAATAGTTCGAGATAAGCGAGGATTATAAGACTTATATAAGGAAAAAACGTCGGGACCGAGAGATTTGTTCGAGATAAGCGGGAGTTCGAGATATCCGAGTTCGAGATAAGTGGGGTCTACTGTAGTCTTTTAGGCTCTGGCTCAAAATCGCTCTGCCTCTAACCGTTTTCGAGACAATGACCAACTTCCGGTTTTTGACTTTGACCATTGCCGAGGAGGTTAAGGTCATCGATGTATCTCTTACAGATGGTCTTTTAGGTCCAAAGGGTCGAAAACTGTTTTCGAGATAATGGTTTACTTCCGGTTTTTGACTTTGACCATGACCGAGGAGGTCAAGGGCACCGAGGTGTCTCTTACGTATTTTTTTGTTTTTTCTTTTTTTTGTTTGGGGGGGGGGGCGCGAAAGGGTCGAAAATAAGCTCAAAATCGCTCTATCTCTAACCGTGTTCGAGGTAATGGTCAACTTCCGGGTTTTGAACTTAAGTCACCGAGGTACCTCTTACATATGGTCTTTTAGGCCCAAAGGGTCGAAAATAAGCTCAAAATTGCTCTTATCTAACGGTTTTCGAGATAATGTTCGACTTCCGGTTTGTGACTTTGACCATGGCCGAGGAGGTCAAGTGCACCGAGGTACCTCCTACATGTCTTTTAGGCTCAAAGGGTCTAAAATAAGCTTAAAATCGCTCTATCTCTAACCGTTGTCGAGATAGTGGTCAATCGTTTTCTAAGCTCATGGTAAAAAATGTGAATTTCACGACGTCTCATCACCCTCTATCAGTGAGCCAAATTTCATCACTCTTTAACAATTGGGAAAAACCGAAACTCTGCAGTCAACTTCAACTTATACACACATATTGTAATCGCTCTAATTGTAGAGAGTCGGCCTATGCTGTTATCGTAACAGTTCCTTTAACTGCGAAATCAAATCAGTGGCAAAATTCCAATGTCCATTTGTACGCATACAAATGTGAATGAATTTCTTTAAAAATTGAAGTGGACCAACTACACCTCCTACATTATGTCTGCCAAATTTGGTCTTCGTGGCCCAGCCGTCTCAGAGGAGTTCGCATGAAAAGGTTTTGGCGGAAAAAAGGAAACATATGAAAACGCTTTACCAAGTCGTGCGAAAGCAATAAACTGGGGGATTAAAAATCCCCATGTGTAACTAGCCGAGTGAAAGTTGTTGAGTGTTGAAAAGGATATTTAAATCTTCTAAAAACCTGTTATATTTTTTTCATTGACAAGAGAGAAGTCCGAAAGAAAGAAAAGCATTACGTGAGCGTTTCGCACGCATGCATGAATACGAGGAGAGAGTGCGATCACCTGTAATCAGTGTGCCACACGTGACGTGTCAATCACTGGCTTGCTCGTTAAACTTGTCACGTGCATCAATCGTCCTGTCGCCTTCACACAAGAGTCATCATCATGTCCATCACAAATGGCTGTGAGGGATAGGCATTTAGGTTAAGCCCGATGTGTGCGTGTGTCTGTCGAGACGAAACCTTGCGAACAAAATATCTGGAGAAAGGTTCTAATATGAACCTATCAATTTTTCGGAGCCAGTGCGACAGTCAGGAATGCCGAAACATGTCCTTGCGTTTCATAATTGTTTTATGCTACAACCTGTATCAAGAAAAGCATCTTTTATAGTATTCGCAATTTTACCGACATTTTTTATCCGGAGCTCTCCTTTTCTTCTTTTGTTAGGCTGGGGTGAAGCCCAAAATTTCCCAGGTGAAAAACCCTATCGATCCTCGGCGTGGAAGTCTGTGCTCCTGCTATACAACCCCTCCCCCCCCCCCCCCCCCCGCTTCAAGTCATGTTCTCCGCAACTGTTCGTTGTCTCCGCTGTTCTCCGCTGTCATATTCATTGTATTTTTCCAGAACATGATTTTCTCCTTTCCATTTATGTTTTTTTTTTTTAAATACTACCAGTCTGTCAAACATCAAACGAATATCACCTCCTGGAATGACACTTTCCCAAATTTTATTTGCAAGCCTGTTTTTTTTTTTTTTTTTTGATGGTGCAGTGGTACCACTACCCGCAGTACACTAAGCCTCCAGCCGTACTGTGTTACTTGGCATTATGTTTATTTTAGACATTTTGCGATCGGGGATGGCCTTATGCCGCCACCTGATGGTGCGGTGGTACCACTACCCGCAGTACACTAAGCCTCCAGCCGTAATGTGTTACTTGGCAGTATGTTTATTTTAGACATTTTGCGATCGGGGATGGCCTGATTCCGCCACCTGATGGTGCAGTGGTACCACTACCCACAGTACACTAAGTCTCCCCCCTCACTCCTAACCGTTCCGTGTTATTTGATAGTATGTTGTTTTTTTTTTTTCAGACATCCTGCGACCGGTGATGGGCCGGGGCCGCCACCTGATGGTGCATTGGTACTATTACCCAGACAGCTACGACTCGTGGTTGGAGGACACTGAGTGTGACGTGGAGCCAATGCCATGGACGCCGCCGCAAGCTCCCTGGCAGGTCGGTCGTCACAGCAATCTGTTCAAGCACTCTGCTGCAAATATGGTTATGTCAAGCAAATGATGCAACCACCCCGTTCCCACTCACCGAATATTTTTAGTTATAGGCACGTTGGAATGTGTCCTTCGTCCATTTTAGTTGCAGTATAACATAACATATAACAAGATGTAACGATTTTTGCAAAGTACCCTAAATAAATAAATAAGTAAAATGATAAAAAAAAAATATGAAAAAAAAAGAAAAATTTTGGTGTGGCGTGTTGTAGGTGAACGCGCGGTGGCTGTTTGACCTGGAGGAGTTCAATGAATGGATGAATGAGGAGGATTACGTTACGGAAGAAGAGGTTTCGTTACTTTATGACTCATTTCTATCTGCTTTATCTCTCACTGCACGATTTGGCAACATTTCTACGGAAGCTAGAAAGATTCTGTCTGTAAATAATAACAACCAATGGGCTTGATATTGCAGCTCCTTTACAATGCCTAAATAACTTGTTTTTGAGAACGATACGCCAGTTGTAGAGTGAAAGCAGTAAGATTTATCAGACAAAAATATCAAAGAAAAAAGTAAAAATAGTAACATTGAGCGTATAAAAACGAAAAAAGTAACATTTCAGTCTATAATGTGTTGCGCTACTTGCAAGCTACGTGCTTAATGGTTGATTGGCTGGTTTCGTAATGCTGCCCCCCTCCCCGAACCCCCTCCCCACCCCCACCCCATCCACACGGCACACACTTATGCATCTCAGGCATGTCAGAAGCGTATCATTATGCGGTGTCCTATCGGACATGATAATGCCATGCTGTGCTGTGACGCTTGGCGAGGCGTGGCGAATGCCCGTGTGAATACGCCGAGTACAGAAAGGTGAGCCTGTCGTGATGGGCTGCACACTGTGTTGTTTGTAGGAAAAGAGAAGCGGGCGAAAGATGGCACGACTTACAGTCAATGACGTAAGTGATATTTGCACCACGATCTTGAAAAAAAAAAGAAAAAAAAACGGAGAGAAATTGTTTTAAGAATAAATATGTTTCAGAAGCTTTAAGCGTTGTGTGAATTATGCATGGAATAATTGGAATCTTGTAATTCTGTTTAATATAATACTGGAATCCTACAAAGCCTGTTCTTATCTGCTGTATTTTTAGATGAACTGCTCAGGCTTGTGGAGTGCACCCCCCCCCCCTCCTTCACTTCTAATATCGCCAAAGAATCAAAGAATCATGACCGCCCGATAAAAATACCTTGTCAGTCAAATATGAAATAAAAAAATAAACAACTTTGGCACTGTATATTTTGGCACTTGTGTTTCACCACAGCCTGTTTTTGTGCGACTAAGCATAAGTGACATAAATAATCCGGTAATGATAACCCCTTGTCATGCTCATTGTTCATTTTTTGCAAACTTTAATCAGGCTAAGGCGTCACCGCAGTGTACATCGACAGAGCCAGGAACTGTAACGGTTCATTTTATCATAGCGGACACTTTAAACCTAACAATTATGCTTCTTCATAAGCTGTATACGAACTGTGTGCGTCTCAAGCCACGCACCCAAGCTTTGGCTGTCACTTTATCTGCGGACGATTTGTTTTTGATTGGTCAAAATATTAGTGCCTAATAGCTTTGAGCAATATTATTGGGTAAAAATGCTTTGCTTACCCGGAAATCGCAAGGAACCTGTTAATCAGTAGCTGAAGGTGTGATTTTAATTACTGTGGCAATTTGGCCACATATACTTGTGTGTAAAAATGTAAAGTTAACAGTTTTATGTACAAGGTAAATGTTGTTATTTTCCTTTCTTTTTATTTTACCACTTTATTTTCATGTGCCAGGTTTTTTTTTCGACTGCCCCCCAAAGCAACCCTTCAGTTTTGATTCTTGCATATTGTGAAAGGCTAAAAGTAAATCATTTGATGAAAGGTCGACACGTGTGTGAATTTCTCTGCCCTGCAGCTCCGTGCGGCCGAGGAGCGGAAGCGAGAGAAGCGAAGCAAACGAAAGAAGTCACCCAGCCCCCCGCCTACCGACAAGAAGAAACGCAAAGCGTAAGTATGCTTAGCTCATTTCCGACGCTGCCGTACCTTTTGTGATTCTAATCTTTATGTCAGATAGAAATGAAGAACTGCATACACTGTGTTGTATTGATGTTTTTCGCTTGGTTTGTTTGTTTTTAGTGTTCGCAGTCGGGGACCGAAAAACGGTCTCGGACCGAAACTATAAGTGCCTGAAACCGACACATTGGTTATTTCGGTCAGTTGAGCAAAGTGTTGGATATGCAGAAGGCTGGAGTTCATTTATCAGTCCTTAAACATCAAATAAACAACTGGCACGTGATATATTACAATACAGAACAAGATAATATTTTAGTTGAGGAAGGGAAGGTCTAGAAGCTGGAAAGTGGAGTGAGATGAACAAAAAAACTTTTTTTTCAGTCAAGTTTTCATATTCCAACACTCCTTTAGAAGAGAGTAGTTGCTTTCTGTTCCCCTGGACAATTGATCATAATATTCTTCCCCGGCTCTATTAACCCGCCCCCTTCTTTTAATACAAAAAATCTTTGTCTCGACGCCAGGAGGCAGAAAGTAGTGATGTTTTGTGCGTTCACTTCAGCGCCAAGACGCCGGGGAAGAACAAGCGCGGAGGAGCGAGGGAGGAGGAGGATGAGGAGGAGGAGGAAGACCTCACCCAGAACATGGAGAACCCCCCGCCCAAGCCAAACTGTCAGGAGGTCAACCTACCGAAAACTGGTCAGTATGCTCGCTCTCTGCTGGACTCTGCTTTGAAGTATGCTATAAAAACAAGTAATAATAATACTGTTTGGCGTAGTTGTAGTAATGGAACTGCTGGAGCTGGTTATTTTATATAAGTGTGAATGGTGACGGGTTGTTTGCTATTCATGGAGAGATGGGCGGGTTAATAGCGGTGTCACTCACGGACCGTGACAGTGGTAGGTACTAGTAGAGGTGGGGGTGTTACAGCGGTGTCGGTTTTGTGTTGCTCACGGACCGTGACAGCATGGATGGGGGAGAAGGGCTTCAGAGGTGTCGGCTGTGTGTCTGACACACTGTGTCATCTGCGGAACTTTACAGAATGAACGGGGGATTACAGCATTTATGGCCTAAAGAGTGTGACAGCGATGATGGGGATGCGGCGGGGAGGGGGGTGGATGGGGGGGGGGGGGCTAATTAACGGTGACACCTGTGTGTTGCTGCTGATTCGTGGCAGCGTTAGGTGGTGGGAGATTACAGTGGTTCCGCCGGTGTGGTGCTCACGGATTGTGACAGTGGTTGGTGGGGGGGGGGGGGGGTTGCTACAACGGTGTCGGTTTTGCGTTGCTCACGGATCGTGGCAGCGTTAGGTGGGAGGATTTCTTCTATGTGCTGCTCACGGATTGTGGCAGCAGTGGGGAGGAGGGGGGGAGGGTGTTACAGCGGTGTCGGATTTTGTGTTGCTCACGGATCGTGACAGCGTTACGTGGGAGGGGTTACAGCGTTGTCGGTTTTTGTGCTGCTCACGGATTGTGGCAGCAGTGGGGGGGGGGGGGGGGGGAGGTGTTACAGCGGTGTCGGTTTTTGCGTTGTTCACGGATCGTGACAGCGTTACGTGGGAGGGGTTACAGCGGTGTTTCACCTGTGTGTTGTAGTGCTGAGCAGCAAGAGCAAGGCGGATTCAGACGTGCAGCCTGCCAAGGGCGCTGTGCTCATGGACATCGACGAGGAACCCGAGGTGAGAAACGTAATCTCTCTATTGTCGCAATGCTGGCGCCAGGAAGTCTCTTGTGCATGAATAAGGACGCCGAGTGTTCAAGCTAAAGGCTTTTATAGTCAGATATTATGTTGTTTGGCGTATGTTTTACTTTGTCTTGTATTTTCGCCAGCTAAAATGTTATTAAATAAAACAAGCAATAACAGTAAATGGCTGTAGTGTTGATTCTGCCAGTGCGACGCTGTTTGCAGGAAGTGGAACGGCCAGCCAAGCCGGAGGAGAAAGAGGAGGCGGTGGTGAAGGAGATGGAGGAGGACACGGTGACGGAACAAACGCATCACGTGATCGTGCCCAGCTACAGCGCCTGGTTCGACTACAACAGCGTGCACGCGATAGAGCGGCGCGCACTGCCCGAGTTCTTCAACGCCAAGAACAGCTCAAAGAATCCCGAAGTGTGAGTGCTTATGTGCTTGTCAAGTAAGGCGCTGGCAATTTGTGGAGTGTCCTAGTGTCGAGCCATAGAAATTGTGTCGTATTACTAGCACTTCTGAGGGGCACGTTACAATGAATACAGCTCTGTTGAAACCTTTAATGTAACCGTTTGTGAAAGAAATATGACCATTGACGTGGCGTGCTTGATTTCAGGTATTTAGCGTACAGGAATTTCATGATAGACACGTACCGGCTGAACCCGCAGGAGTACTTGGCGGTGACGGCTGCACGCCGCAACCTGGCCGGGGACGTCTGCGCCGTCATGAGGTACGACCGCGTCCCGTCCGTAACATGAGTCACGCTATGAGCATCTGCTGAAAATAGTAATTCCCTGGGACAAACAGTTTTTGTCTAATGTGTACTTCTCTGGACCTAGCCATAGTCTTGAGCTGTTCATGCTCCAAACTGTCCCTACTCTTTTGTTATATAATACGTAATTTGTTCAGTTTTGGTGGTGATTATGAAAGATAAATTTTTCATTTTTTTCGCGAGCAGTGACTGTTGATAAAAAAAAGAGAACTTCTTTGAATCAAGTCCGAGTGGGGTTTTGTTAACATTGTGGTGTGGCTGTAGGGTACACGCGTTCCTGGAGCAGTGGGGGCTGATCAATTACCAGGTGGACAGCGACTGCCGCCCTACGGGCATGGGCCCGCCGCCCACCTCACACTTCACCGTGCTCGCCGACACGCCCTGTGGAATACAGCCCATCAACCCGCCCAGAAGCAATCAGCCCGCCAGCGCCAAGATGCTCGATCTCGATAAGGATAAAGTGAGTTCTTCCCTTCCTTCAATAGCCTTGAAATATTTATTCATGAAAAAAAAGAAAGTACTCACCATTTTTACAATAGGATCTGATCCCGATTGGTTTTTATCCAGATTTGCTCTTTAAATGGTGTTGTCTCTGTCTACTTGAATAGGAAAAGGAAGAAGATAAGAAAGAAGCGATATTGTCAGGGAACTTCGGACTACGCACGGACATGTACCTCAAGAAACAAAGCCAGGTGAGACCACAGTCTCGGTGCTCACTTACGAGAGAAGGGGACGTAGCGGTCTGTGTGTTGAGGGATAGGGCAGATGGCTGTGCTGACTTATGGGAGAAGGGACGTGGCGGTATGTTTGTGGCGGGGTAGGGCTGATAGCGGTGTTGACTGTTACAGGAGAATGCGGTTGGGGCGTGGCGGAATGGGTGTGGTGGGATGGCGTTGATGGCGGTGCTGACGTGCAGGAGGAGACGAAATGTGTGGCGGGGTAGCACTGATAGCGGTGTTGACTGTTGCAGGAGAAGGCGGCTGGGGCGTGGCGGTGCAGGGAGTGGACGGACCAGGAGACACTGCTGCTGTTGGAGGGCCTGGAAATGTACAAGGATGACTGGAACCGCGTGTCGGAGCACGTGGGCAGCCGCACGCAGGACGAGTGCATTCTCCACTTCCTCAAGCTCCCCATAGAGGACCCCTATATGGAAGAGGACATGGGCGGCGCCAACATCGGTACACCCATTTCCCGTCTGGTGTGGAAGGGAGGGGGGGTGGGGGGGGTTGTCTTATCGGATAAGCTGACTGGCTGCAGTGCAAAACAGAAGAACAAATAATTACATTTGCTACTTCTTGGTTAAGTGCTACCTTCTCTTAAGTAAGTTTCCGGAAAACACGGGAAATTTCCAGTAAGCGGATCAACCCCTCAATCATCCTCCTTCTACCCCCTCCCCCCCCCCCTCACCGCCCAGTAGAAAAAGGAATCGTACAATGAGATTAGGTTAACTTAACAACAACAAAAAGAGTATATAAATAAAGAACTGTAAATCGTACACTGGCGAAAACCCGTAATCACTGTGTTATACAGGACCATTAGCGTATCAGCCAACGCCATTTTCACAGTCGGGCAACCCGATCATGTCTACGGTGGCCTTCCTGGCGTCTGTTGTGGATCCTCGCGTGGCCGGATCAGCAGCCAAAGCGGCGCTAGGTAAGTGTATGCAGCTAGACAGCGAGATTAGGAATGACGGGCACGTGAAACCTCAGAAAGGTCCGGAATTTTTTCTAGGCGTTTTGTAGAAGGACAAACTAAGTTTTAGCAGTTAAATTGCTGTGAAAAAATGAAAAAAAAAGAAGAAAAATTGCCTTTTCACATGGAATAATTTAAATAAGTGAGGCGGAGACGTGCCACGCTTTGTGATGCGCCGTATAGTACCACGTACCTCGCGATGTGACACGTCCTGCTGTGTAACGTACCTCGCGATGTGACACGTCCTGCTGTATAACGCACCTCGCGGTGTGAGTGCATCGCTAAGCGACGCGCCGCGGAGTGTGAAGTGTCTCGCTATGTGACACGTGCTGCTGTGTGATACACGTCGCTGTGCGACTGGCCGCGGAGTGTGACGCGCCTCGCTCTACGACGCATCTAGCTGTGACGCGCTATGTACCTTTGTTACCTTTGCAGAGGAGTTCTCCAAGATGAAGGACGAGGTGCCAGCCGCGCTCGTGGACGCGCACGTCAAGTCGGTGGCGGACGCCATGGCGGACGGCAAACCCATCGACGCCACCTACAACCTGGACAAGACGGGCATCGCTGGCACCGGAGCCGACAAGGAGGAGTTTGACAGAGGTACGCAAGAACAGGAGCCTTGAAACGCTGTCACAAAAAAAAAAGAAAAAGAAAGAAAAAAAGTAAAACTATACGATTCTGATATACGGAAGGAGTCATGATTACAGTGAAACCACGGGACCGAGTGATTATATCCCACAAAGCGGCCGAAAATTATCCTTAAAATTCTTCATATTTTCAAGTTTCTGCTTCCTCACGTATCCAGCCCTTTATCGAACTGAAACAAAAACTAGGACTGGATTAAATGAGAGTACGTGACATTTTTCTGCATATTTTGTGCCTAGAAGGCAGTCATGAGCATTTTTAATAGGAGACTTGAAAATGTAAAAAAAAAAAAAAAAAAAAAATACAATGTCAATCCCTCCCCCTCGTCCTCCACGGAAAAGCGTCCATATTCAGAACTAGTGTCCTGTTGAAATATGTTTAGATATAAAAGAACTAGAGAAGAAAGAGGCGAAAGAGAAAGAATTGAAAGAAGAAACAGTCAAACCTGAGAGCCAGGAAGAAGAAAAGACTGAGGTAGGGATCATGTCGAACAGGTTTTTGTTAGTCTTTGATAAACAAGATAGAGTGAAAATGAAGCGGTAACAACAAGATGAGGACGAATTAGTGCGATACCTGTTAAAGAACTGGTTATCACCAACGTGAACGGAGTGTAACGCAGTGGGAAACATACTCGCCGTTACTGTTAGTAATGTGTCGCTGTGTGTATGTGTTTTAGGAAATGATGGACACAGATCAAACTAAAAAGGAAAAGACAGACACTACCGAACAAACTAGCAAAGACAAAACAGAAATGGAGGAATTAAAAGAAGACGAAAAGAGTGAGGAAAAATCAGAAGGAAAAGAGGAGAAGAAGGACGAAGAGAAGACGGAAGATGGCGAAAAAGACGCGGTAAGTTATCAAACTGACAACGTGAAACTAACGAAATGGTGAAGTGGCGGATTTTTCAGTAGGTGTACCAACAGGGTACTGTCAGACACAGTACTGATATAGCCTGTCGCCTTAGGCTATTTACTCTGAAAGGTTCACGTGTGCGCATAAAATTCAACCATATGGTCTGTTAGCAAAGGGAGGCTAAACTGTTTTAATGGGTTTATTCTTAGGAAAAGCCAGAGGGTGAAGAGAAAAAGGAAGGAGAGAGCGAAGAAAAGAGCGAGGAGGGAGAGAAGGTGGCAGAGAAGACGGAAGAGGAGAGGCAGGCGGAGAGGAAGAAGGCTGAAAAAGACATCAAGGCAGCTGCCGCGTCTGCTCTAGCAGCTGCTGCTGTCAAAGCCAAGGTATGACGTCATCCCCGCCACGACTCTCAGTAGTTCATTACTCCCAAAATCAGAAGTAAGATACCGCCCACCGTATCGGAGTTCTTGCCGAGCACCCCTGTCTCGCTCACACGCTCATTCTTCTCTGAAGATTCTAGTGTTATTTCTGTCGGCGCACACAGTAAAAATCCCAGAGAGTTAACGAGATAAACAAGTTTAATCTGAGAAGAAAAAAAAGAAAGAAGCAAGCTGCGTTAACTTTTGGAATACGAATATAAAACCACTTGAAAGAGTAACTAGCTGCGGTGGTTGGATTGTGGATGGTGTGTTGTTGTTATGCAGCATTTGGCGGCGGTGGAGGAGCGCAAAATCAAGAGCCTGGTGGCGCTGCTCGTAGAGACGCAAATGAAGAAGCTGGAAATCAAGCTACGCCATTTCGAGGAGCTCGAGGCCATCATGGACCGCGAGCGCGAGGCTGTGAGTGCCCTCATGCTCACATCAACTCTTCCCACCCCAACCCCCCATCCCCCATTCTCCATCGCTGTCTGTGTTCTATCTCTCCCCCTCGTCGATTTCTCTCTCTTTCCCTCGTTCTCTTTTACTCAACCGCATATGAGCTGGATGTACCATCGATCTATGATGTACCATTGAAAATATTAAAGAAACGCTTAATAGTGAAGCTGATTTTTAGATTATATCGTAGTCTTTTGGATATGAAAAAGGTGAAATAGTGGACATTAGTGGGCGTGGTTTTGCTTGAAGGTTTGTCCAGGGGTTACGATTACGGCTGGCCTTTTGTGTGTTGCAGCTGGAATGGCAGCGCTCCGAGTTGCTGAAGGAGCGGCAGCAATTCCATATGGAGCAGCTGAAAGCAGCTGAGTACCGCGCCAAGCAGCTGGCGGCGCACCAGCTGACGCTGGAATCTCACCTACCCGTACCCGCCGTGCCCGACCCCCAAGGTCAGGCGCACAACCAAGCCGTGCCCGCGCCCAACCCTGACCCGGCCAAGCCGCCGCCACAGCCCCATACCCCGCCCCCACAGACCGGCACCCCCCTCTCAAACACGCAGCATGATCCCAGTAAGCCTCTTTCTGTTTGCTTCTATTTGTGTGAACGCTGGCGGCCCAGTTCTCTCAGCTTGTCCAAACACGATGGTGATAGAAGCTGGGTAGGAGGTCGCTTTTGATTTGCGGTGTTTATGGTGGCAAACCCAGCCAAGTAACAATTTAAAGCTTGATCAAAACAACTGACTCTGTGCTTTCGTGTGTTTTACCTTAACTGACACCTGAGAGAGCTGAGCCTGCTTATTTTGTCGTGTAACGAAAAGTTAAAAACATTGCAAAGAAATTTTTGTGCGACTTGGTAAAGATAAGAAGTGATAGAACTCAGAATAATTAATGTTGGTGTGTGTCTTGTGTTGCACAGTATGATGACGCCTCGGCGTGTGCGTAATAGCTTGAATGGCCTTCACAGGCATTTGTCTGTGTCATGTGTGCATGTTTGTTTTGCTTTAATTTAAATAATTTGATTTGTTTTTATACAAGTGTTAAGACAAATGCATTGACAATGCCAAAAAGCTTGTTGTGTAATCAGCTGGCCGTACAATTGACACATGATCCCTTGGCGTTAAGGCTTGACCAAACAATAACTGCTCGCTGTGGATTCCCTTTGTAGTTTGGGGGGGGGGGAGTTGTTTTGCCCAATCTAAGCCTTGACCTTTGCCCAGCTGGAGTAACTTTTCTGAGGACATGTGCAACCCTGTATTATCGGCGAAGTGTATTTACCTGTGTGCCCGCTTGTCGTGTGGAGGTAGCAGACCAAGATAACCAAGTGCACAACTTTACAATAGAAAAAAATGTATTTTAAGCATGCAAATGTTTTTGTCTTGTTTAGCGAAACGAAACGCACAGCATGTTGTGGTGCTTTTGCATGGCGCAGTGACGGTGAATGACGGTGGTCTATTCGGCTGCCGCTCCTCTCGTGTGCTCCTTTCCTCACCAAGTGTTCTCTCTTCTAGAAAATTTATTTCTGCCCGATTAAACATTTATAGTCTGACCACGCTACTGGCTGTAAATGCCACTTTCTTTATTTGAGTGGCTATTATCAGTCATTGAAATGCCGTGCTTCCATGGCCCTACGGCGTTCTTGAACCGCTAACTGCAATGTATTCTGTATCAAATTATTGCTGGCATTACTGTTTAGATTTCTGCCTTCCTTCGGCCATTTCATTTACGCCACCCGGTATAGCGTCACTGAGATACGTCCGAGGTCTGGCTTCTTCTGTAAGGTCTAGCAATAATTCTGTACACGATTGAGGATGTGCCCGGAACTCCCATCCAGCTGTCGTCACTAATCAAATGAATAGTACTTGCCTAACCGACTAATGCCAGCAAGCGGTATATGAACTGCAGTTTTAAAGTAAGAAGTCGTATGTACGTGGCCATTTTGTTGATTTTTTCTTCAGATGCCCTGTCCCTAGCCCAGAACCCGACATTGGCGAGTGTGCTAAGTCAAGACCTGCCCAGTGGCAAAACGACGCCCACATCCGTTACAAGCGCAGGTAACCGGCGCACATTTCTAAAACAAAACAAAAAATATTTGGGAATTTAAAATTCAGATTTGGGAATATCAATAGCTACAAGTAATGTGTGAACTAAAGATCTCCTCTGCGTCGTGTACAAGTAATGACGGTGAAAAAAAGCAGTTGACAGCGAACTACACAAGTCGTGACACTGAAATTTGTGTGTTTGCGTGTTGCTGATTAAAACGTGCAATATTTTAACTTCACGGAAACATACAGAAAGATGCACGTTTCCCAATGGTTGCACGGCATCACATGCATATTGCAGAATATTGTTGTTGCAGGCGGGGCGGGGGATAGCACCACCCCATCACCAGCCATGCCGTCGCCAAAAGTGTAGGAAGACAAGTGTGTGTGTGTTTGTGTAGAGACAGTGTTGAGTAAGCCCAGGATATGGTAGGCGCGTGCGCGTACTGGAGGAAAGACGGTTACCTTCAAACTGATCAGTCATTGGAAGTGCGGAAACCAGTGATTTGCGCAGATAGAGCAATTCAATGCGAAGAAGAATGGGGGGCAGTCCTGAGCACACGTGTAGCGCGTCAAGTGAGCTTTCCAGTGGACTGTGTAACGGATGCGTTACACACTTGTGCTGGGGCTGATCTGGACGACGGGCAGTGTAGGCTTGTTCAAAAATAAGCAAAAAAATAAATAAATCAATAAAACCTAGTCTCCGTTTCACAGAGCAAGGGATAGGAGGGGGTCTGAACAAACAGGGCGCCAGGCATTTATGTTTAAAATGACGGATTCGGGGCTATGTTGAGTTTTGTCACAATTATGTTACGGAACTGCGCGTATAAAGTGAACACAGTGAGGTGTGAAAACAAGTTGGTTCTTCAACGGTGCGTTGAAAAGTGCAAGTAACTTAAAATTAGACCTCAACATTTTAAGCAAAAACAAATGACATATTTTTACTACAACTTTCAAAATGTTTCCATGAGTAACTTGGTGCATGGTGTTTTGGCGTAAGTGTTGTTCAAATCAGATGAAACTTTGAGCTGGCCAGTGTACGGGAATAAGCATGTTTGTTGTACGCGAGAGTGTAATGATTCAATTCATAAATCAGGTGCCCAGCTCTACAAGATGCTGTATAATTTAGGAAAATTGGAGGTTTGCATTTATGGGGTTGTTCTAATTACTGACAACGGGTTAAGTATAGCTATTGTGCAGAATTTTAAATGTTAGACATTTTGTCAAATAAAAATATTTCTTCATAATCTCAGTGTTTCGTGTTTGTGAAGTGTATTAGTATGAGAAGCTTGAAAACTTAGTTTACCATTCTTATACTCTAGGGTTCGCAATTTTGCAAACATTTTCAGTTCGGAATTTTCTTTTTGGGTGGGACTTACTTAAATTAGTGATTTAGAAACACGGCAACTTTTGTAAAGTTTAGAGACCGTCTGTCAAAAAATGGAATGAGGCGATACATTTTGAAAAAGATGGTATTTTTCATTGATGAAGACGAAACATTGAATTTTTTTCTATCAGAAGTGGATAACCTTTTTGTGCAAGAATGGGTTGGTCACATGTATGCTCCCCTTAATGGGATCACAATCATCCGATTAGCAAATTACATTACTGCAAATCAATCGAGACCGTCCAGTACAACGAAAGTGCTTTCTTCACACGAGATATTGTCCAAGATTTCGTAAAATTATATTCAAAGCGAAATTTTTCATCAGTTTTTGTCGTTCACACTCATAAAACAACCTCTTGAAAGTCCTGGAAAATGTTACTTGAAGGTCACGGAAAATTGCTGCGAAATTCAACCAAGTCCTGGAATTTCGCTCTCCTATTCGTGTGACATTTTTCCATTTCGCTACTTTTGCCGAAAACGAAAGTCTAAACGAAATATACGACTCGGTAAAACGTATAACTGCTTTAACCATTTAAAATTTTTATGAAAGATTATAAAAAAGGAAACAATGATATCCACGTACATTTTTACCAAATAAGATTAAGTTCATCAAAAGGATAGCCAAAAATGTCATTTTTTGCCAAGAAACGATCAAGTCCGGATGAGTCTTATGAAATCTTAAAGCAATTAGGTAAAACCACGGCATTTCAGTTTGAAAGCTTGTTATTTAATTTTTTTTAAACAGAGGCAATCTCTGGCGGATCATACAAACATTTAGTGTATCGTCATGAAAGTACCACGGCATTTCAGTTTTCAAAACCACTTTGAAAGCTTGTTGCTGAATGTTTTGTCGGACTGGGTTAGTCGTATCACTATAGGGGGCTTGAATGTATGTGCGTATGTTAAACTTTTTCTTTAAAATGCTACTCCTCCTACAGTTTTGCTCCAATTTTTTTTGATATTACGGAGGAATGTTTTCTTGGTGGTCCCACACCTTGCTATTACTTTTTTTGACAACTGACGAAAAACTGACAAAATGGCGGCACTTTTTGTGCCCGTTTTTAAAATGCTACTCTAGAGGTTTTACACCAATCGTTTCGATGTTACGCAGGGATGTTTCCCAGGGGTTCGCCTACCAGGCTATTATTTTTTCGCGGTTCGCCAAAACTGCCCAAATGGCGGAACATTGAAGTTTTGCAAAAACTGGAATAAATGGTAGTAAATAACTGAATTGTCAAACCATTCATTTCTCTGTCTTTTATTCCCCACAGGGAGAATATATGCGATCGACTGAGTGTCGGTCGGTCTGTCATCAAGAGCTTGTTAACACAATAACTTAAAAACTATGCAAAGATTTTAATGAAACTTGGTATGTAGCTTCTTTGGGAACAAACACAAATCGGTTCTTGTAAATGGGCCAGGTTCGTCCAAGGAAAATGGACCAGCTGGACTTACGAAAATTTCAGCTCTTGATTGACTATTGATGGTCGTGGTTACTGATGGGGGGCCTGTGGGGAATATGTGGGCTGTGCACACTGCTCTAGGTTTCAAATAGTTATAAAATTTTAATCGAAAGTTTCTTAGGTGCTTCTCCACCTTGACTTTGCTTTTTTTGGCAAATGACAAAAAATGCGGAAATGGTGGAATTTTTAAAATTTTGTAAAATTGTGTAAATGTCGGTAAATACGTGAACCCAACCTCTCCAACATCCCTTTTCGGGTAGCTTCCAAATTCAAATTAAAAGCATTTTACATACTTCATTTTTTGGCCTAACAGTATTCGTTTTTCTCTCTTTCCTTGTTTGGTAACTTCGCTGGGTCATGTCCTTGGACATGCTTGTTTCAGTTGCCGTAAACTGTTTTATTTGATGGGGAATTTTACCGAAATGTTTTGCTTTGGGGCTTGTCATTTTTGGTGCGGTCGGTCGGCCGAGACTTCCCAGGCCAAAATCTCTTGGACTCTTTCCTCCCGGATATAAGTCCTATAAGTCATCATGCCCCGCAATACAGCGCCCCCCCCCCCCCTCAAACCCAATGGGCTACCTCCCCTCTCCTTCAAGTACTATTCTCGGATATCCATATTAGTTTTCTGTTGCAGAACATTAGCATGATGCATGTCCTTACTGAACATACTCTGTGAACTTTATCTGAGGAAACTCAAAAGAGGTTCAAAATAACCGAAATACCGGGGATTTATTTTAAGTAGAGAATCACATGTGAGACAATTTTTTGGAAACACTTGGAAAGCAATCTAATGAAAACAAAGAAGAAAAGCACCTTGAAAAAAAAAAACTCATTTTGCCACTTCTTGATGCTTTGCGTCCACATTTTTTCCACATAACCACATAGAAGGAACATTCATATCAAATTTGAAAGCAATCAAATCGAAACTGAGTGCTTTGAGTATCGTAGCGGATCACTTCTACTTCCAAGCTGTTAAAACCTATCGGCAAAATTTTACCCTGACACACCGAAGATCCAAGGATACACGTAGAATCTCAAAGAACTGGGAATCAGAATAATTTGGATTTAAATCTGTAGGAATCTGAAGGATAAATAAAAATGCGAAGCGTTTTCTCATTGTTTGTTTTTACCGGTTAAATTTCGAAATTATACACGGCATACGAATTGGCAGAGGTATGGTTGTCGAAACTCCATTGCCATCCCGAACATACGACTGCTAAGATCAAGTGTAACATTAAGATCAATTGTAACGTTAAAAGCAACAAATAATCCAACAGTGTTCACCCCCAAAATAAGGGACATGCCCCCATACTGAAATGAAACTCATAATTGCTCAATAGCTTCTATCGTTTCTTTTTTCCACACAGATCAATGGCTTGCCAGCTGTAATACGGCCTCCAGTCCAAGCCCATCCATGACGCGACTTACACGGCTAGGCTGAATGTCCTCCCGCCATCCGCTTCAACCAGCCATATACGTGCTAACTCTGGAATTTAATATATCTCGTTCTTATTGTCTACAACATTTCGATTTTTACTTATAATTGTGCTTTAAATATCTTCCCATCAGAAGTCCTGGAGTGCAGACCACGGAACCTACTATCATGCTGCTGGGGGGTGGGGGGGTGGGGCTGGCTTCATTCAGATTCGGCCGGCTTGAGCCCGCGTATTGTGACGTCATACACGACTTCCTCTACTTTTTTCAAGTCGTATTTCAAACCATCAAAACGCTTGCGCAGAGAGTCATTCTTCAAATTGAGGAGGCGAAATCCAGAATCCAGCTCGCCCACGAACTTGGCGATTCTCAGCGGGCGACCATAGTCCCCAGCTGTCACTGCGTTTACCGCCCACCGCGACTGAAGATATAGCGTAACATTGCAATTTCGTGAAAGTATTAAACGTCGTTGGATCAGTGCACCTACTTGTGACTCTAGTCCATCTCGACTTACCATAACAAAACACATCAAACATTGACATACTTGTTTGAGATGAGGATAAATAAGATGTACTGTAACTTAGCCATTTTTTATCATAAGGCAATTCAAAGTTTGTGCTTTTTTTAAAAAAAATCGAAATTTGGGTCTGAAGGAACGGCTGAGATTACCAGTTCACTCGCCAGCTGCAGAAGTCCCATGAGGAAGTCATCGAGGTCCAAGTGAAAGCCATCCTCTCTCTTCAGATGTACTGTAACAGAAAACAGTGCATTGAGTTGCCTAATCTGACATCCACCCCAGGACATACGAGGCCAAGTTGGCCACCCCCCCCCCTCCATCTGAAGCCAGGAGAGCCCAGCTGAGGCCAGGAGCACCCCCCCCCCCCTCCTACGGGATGCCAGGCCAAGAAAGCCGTTTAAGGGCTTGGCTTGCAGAAAAAAAAGAATTTACCCTCCTTAAACAATGACTGTCCCGATTCCGACATTCCCCTCCTCCCCCGCCCCCCTCCATATACAAGACGATAAATAAACGGAAAAGCTCAAAGTATGTGTTCCAACAGCCAATATCGGTGGGGGTTCTGTCTATTCTGTGTTAACCATTTTGTTCCTCTGAAGCTACTGAGGAAAAACAAGACTCTTATTGCAGCACAGGATCTGCACACACTTTTTAAATCCATCCGTTTTGTGCTCCTCATACATAACAGAAATAGATCTCCTCACAGGTCGGTTGTTAAATAACCATGGATAATATAAATCATTTGACCTCCAAGCTGCTTGGCGGTCTCCTCTTTGCTGATAAGCCTATCGTGCTCCAGGTAACACAACAACGCCGCCAGAAAGCTCAGTCTCTGCATGACAAATCTCCAGTGGTCATGAAACCTACAAGTCATCAGACCCTCGTCACGTGATTTACTCTCTTTGGTGACACCCATAGGCAACAAGCAAACAACTTCATTTGAATGTTAGTCTATCCAATAACAGGCGAAAAAATCAGAATGGAAATTTTTTTAAAACGAATTAACACGTCCAATGAAACTAGGGTAGGGGTAAATTTGGAACATTTCATATGTTATGCCTCAGCGAATCTGGAACTACGGATCTACATATTCGCTACACTGATGCACAAAGCGGATCTGTCGGATCGCATAAATATCAGCCTATCTCGTAGATTCGCTGGATTAGCGGAAAATGATAATGAACCATAAATTATTGTATAGAAAATACATTTGTTACGTCGAATTATTGGATAATTCAAACGAAAATGCACAGTTCCAACTTTTTTATCCACGCTTAAACTAAAAATAGATAAAATTAATCAATTTGTTTGGCTTCTTTTTTACTCTTTATTGTACTAAGAATTCACAAAATACCTTAACAGTGTGTCTCAATCATCTTATCTACTTTAGTATGAATACAAACCATTCAGATCTTACTGCTTAGACAAGTTATCTATGCCTATATAAGAGACATCACAGAACAACATTCTTTACGGATCCACATGTTTCAAACCCTTCAAATTCATTAACATTCGTACAGGTTCATGCCTCAACTAGAAGCTGATTCCGCTAGCGAAATGTTAAACACTTGACAAAAATTAAAACGCAAAAATACTTCCTTCAATGGGTTATTTATTGAATAATATATTGCAAACAACACGGCTTAAATACGTCTTACAAGCCGAGTAGTGTTTGGTTGTTTTTATTGACTGATCAGGCATACGCCTTGTTATCTATTTACGCAGTGAGAGCTCGCACAAAGCTCACTGAGCAAACGTGTATTCTGTGCTGTCGTTAAATGCTAGGCATTTACTTGCAGAAAATACACTCTTTTCACATGGCGTTTTAACAAAGAAAACGAAATCAAAGACGAAAATAAAAAGTGACATGCACATGTTCAGATCAAGCTCTTCATAATTCCCAAGTTTCATGGTCTTAGGGCCAATAGTGTCAGAGAAGAAGAAGACACAAAAAATCGGAAAAACTGTCAAGAAGAAAAAAAAAAAGGACGAATTTTTGGTGGCACAAATTCATATAACCCTTGCAAGCCAAAGGCTTGTCAAGTGTTAATAAGCATGTTCCGTTTTACTGACTGACTGGCGCAATTCAGTGTTTGCTTACATGGCAGGTCACAAATGGTTCAACAAGTACTTCGCAACACTGAAGAAAATTTGAGCAATTGAAGTCATGTATTTCTAAGAAAGCTGTTACGGCTGAAATGTGTATATTGGCAAATACAGTGACAAACCATTTCACCTGTAATACTGATCCTTTGCGACTTTTGAAGCGAGATCGGCAAAATGTGTGTGAATATTGAGAAAACACTCCTTAGCTTTCGCACAGACAGCAGGCACTGTAAAAAAACAAAACAAACGAAGCTGTTATTAGAGCCGTGATGTGTGATTTTCAAGAGAGACAGAATGGGGTTGAAACTCAGTTTCCGTGATTATCGGACCATTCTTTAATAGGAAAAATAACAACACAATCACCATTACGAAAATAAACTTGAATCATTCGGTGACCAATCACAAGTTTTTCTTTCATTGTACACAACGGTATTAGGGCACACGAAGGATGAACTTACAATTACGAAGACCGTCGGACTGGTGTATAGCCTGGAGCACCGTGACAATCTCACGGGCACTCTGCTCAAGCTCTCGTGTCACCACACGGATCTCCTGCACCAAAACAAAGCATGGCATAGAATACCGACAGTGCGGAAAATCACTGAGAAATAGCTAGAATTTCTGAACACGCACTTTGTAGCGTTCGCAATTGGAGCAAAAAATTCGATTTCAGTGACCGATAACTTTACAACTAAAACACATAATGTCTATTTATCATTGATTAAATCGAATTTTAAGACGAAAAAATGTACATAAAAAAACACCGGAAGTAGGCGATATACTTTTCACAAGGTATCGCAATTTTGTTTGATCGAAACAGAGAAGATATTACAGCAAGATTCTTGTTCATAAAGAGCAAAAACTCCAAGTATTAGTGATGAATGTATGTCATATACATTCACTATTTAACACTTGACTCTTGATTCGCACGGAAGTACACCTAGAGAGAAGCTGCCATCTTGGAAAGCTCATTTTAGCAGGCAAAAACCGTTTGTGTCTGCTGAAAAGAGGTCGTCTATTAAACTAGAACATTAGAATTTTTAAAAGAATACAATTAACTAACGATATAAAAATAATAAAAAACATTTGGAATGTATCCTGGGATAAGCAATAATAGCTGATACTGCCTCTATAACATGAAGGCGACAAAATAACATTTTAAATCGGTGTATGATTTGTTTGCACATTAAACCTAGCAGTAACTAAGCCAGATTTCAGTGGGTTTTTTTTCTTCACAATTTTTATGTTTACCATGCGTGCACGTTGTGGCTTTGCACGGTTAAAGTATACAATTTCAGACACTTTTCATGCCAATGTTTTGCACTAAGTCTAGTGAGGAGGAAATTATAGGCCCATTATTTTTTCGGGCAGGATTTTTTACTGCACTTGTAAAAGTCTCCCGGTGCCGCAATAAGAAATTTTTTTGTTTGCTTGTTTTTTTTTTTTGGTTTTTTTTTGGTTTCAAATATGGAGGAAACTGCTTATGAAATGTCACCCAAAGTTTATATTTACCGTTTCATGCCACATTCACAAGGCATAACCTGATTTCATGCTGTCTGTAATCAGCTAGGATTACAGAAAAAATTATGTCATTAATGGGTCAATTTGTTTTCGGGATGTGGCGATACAGGTACAGGGCGCACAGTTCTACGTTACTGGAAACAGGGAAATGTGTTTAAAGTTGTATACTTCCAACATACAAACCTGCAACATACTCACAACAAATTATAACATTAAAGTTACGATAAAAGGACTAAAAACTGGTGGATAGTACTAGGTTGGTGCAGTGTAGTTAGGGTCGAGACTCTATAGAATAGAAAAGAAAGTCACATGGGGCAAGGGTTAGCCTGTACTGATGCCCGTTTTTGAAGAAAAAAAACATCAGCGGATTGATACATCTGCCGACACGTTTTGGGGTTTTGGCCGAATTAGGCTGCTGTAAAAGGTATAAATAAATGATGGAAAAAAATGCAAACATCAACAAAAAATTCCAATTTCTTAGGAACATGTTCTACAAGTAGGTTATAGAAGGGGAAGAATACGTACATAAAATAGATTTTAAAAGCTCATAAGATTTGAAAGAAAATTAGAATTTTCCTGTTTTTCCCTTTTTATTTCTATATAACTTACTGCAAAACAAAGCAGTCGAAACTATACTTTGGCTTACTGAACGAGTTTTCATTATACATCCGCTTTCCGTTCATTGATGTTCCAGTTTGTTAAACAGGGTTGGCAAGATTTGGCCGGCCAGATTTGGCCGGCCAGATTTGCCCGGCAATTGCCGGCAAGGCAAAATCTCTTGAAGTGGCCAAATGTGGCCAAATCTGGCAGAATCTGGTTTTTTCGCCCAATTTTTTTTTTAACAATTTTTTGTTCATTTAATTTTAAAATTTAGTTTTCTTGAAATGTCGTAAAACTAGTTTTATTCACCAAAGCACTCGTTTATTTACATAAATAATGCACTTTCCCATAAATTCAATAGCACATAGTAGAGTGTTTAATTACATAAAAAGGGGAATTTTTGGTTAAAAAGTCTAATCCGCAATTCTACAATGAATGTCTCTGCAGATGATGCACGTTATATACTACCCTGTCGATTTACTCATGAATGCTTTGGAGTAGTAGTTCGGAGTAATAAATTTGAGTAGTAATTTGGAAGAGTTGCATCTCCGGTAATTACATCTCTTTGTATGTGGCTTCACGACAAATTAATCCCCTCGAGCATTCTTAATCTGCAGGGCTGGTAAAAATTTCGAAATTTTTAAAAATTTCATGAAATTTGAAATTTTTGAAATATTTCAGAAAAATTTAAATTTTTGAAATCTTTCAAAGCACAGTAGAAAAAAAAAGACACTTCCAGGCGATGCGTAATATCTTTTGGTTTAATTTAACAAATACCACCGTCAAAAACGCATAGACAGATAAAATGGCTGCATCGCATACCAGTTAAACGTATAAATAGGTTGATTGCATAAAATTATGTATTTTTAAAGGGATAATTGCATACTGCTTTATCGTAAAGGCGGATAAAGGCAAAGATTTTTCTTGGTTACATGGGAAACACTGCGCGCTTAATTGGAGAATTTGGAGTGACTATTCAAACAGTGCTAAACTTGAAGCAAACTCGCTCACGGGCGTGAGTTGTCCCCTGTTTGTTTAGCTAACATATTGTCTGCTATATTTTTGACCTATTGTGTACATTTCCGACCTCTTTCCCCTGTGCCGTTAACATTGAGCCCCCTTTCAGCAGTTACTACAAACCCTCCCGCCTCTCTCCCCATCTCTTAGAAACACACCCGCTCAGATACCCGGAGTAGATGTGTCAACGATGCCATAGGCCAGCAGCTGCTAGCTTTGTTACTCAAAAGTCATAGACTGCGCAGGATTTCTGTGGATGCATTGTTTGCTGGTAGAGTTATGCCAACGCAGTGTGTTAATTGACAACTTAAGATGAAAGTCCGTTGATAGTTATCCATCAGTACTTGGTATTCTTGATGTCCAAGTTATTTCTTATTTAAAAATTTCAAAACATGTGAAATTTTTGAAATTTTTACAGTGAAATATTTCAAGAAATATTTCATTCGAAATATTACATACCAGCCCTGCTTAATCTCCAGTTTCATACAGTGTTTTGACGTTTAATAATCATAAGATTAACTAAACACCATTTTATTATACCGATAAAAAAGTAAGAAACTCCGTTTCCCTAATTATAAAAACTTGGCGATAATCTCTTTGTATGTGGCTTCACGACAAATTAATCCCCTCGAGCATTCTTAACCTCTGGTTGAATACAGTGTTTTGATGTTTAGTAATCGGAAGTTCAACTGAATACCTTTTTATTATACATATCAAAGTTCGAAACTCCGTTTCCCCAATTATAAAAACCTGGCGATAATTGATGATTATAAATTTTGCCAGATTGGACCAGATTTGGCCAGATTTTCCCGGCAATTGCCAGATTTTGCCGCCGGCAAGGCAAAATCTAGATTTGGCCGCTTTTTTGCCAACCCTGTTGTTAAATAATTGATTCCCGGGACTCTTACTGCGGGCGGCTTTTCAGCTTAGACAGTTGTAATATACGGATCAGTAGCCCTCAGTGACTGATTATATAACCAGTAAACACTTCAGGCAATAAAACAGGTGTAAGTACCAAAGTTGCTCAGAATCGTGTTTTGAGCATTTTGGTGTGCTTGGAACCTTCATCTGAGAATTTTTTAACGCATCACTTCTTGGTGCTTGCTGTACAGACCGTATGTATCAGTTAGATACACTAGAGGCCCTCAAGTGCTCATTAGGAGCCTTAACAAAAAATTTCTGCTGATGAGTCTATCGTTCAGGTATTTTATTTTTTAACGTTTGTAGTTTTGCATAGCTCCAAGAAGCGGCTCGCTAGGAGTTTTGGGGTACCACTTCAATTCCTCGCTCTATCACGATATAAAAGTCTACTACGCTCGCTCTGATGCACTTCGAAGCGGTTTTGTGCGAGATGTAACGACTCAAGTCTTTATTGGCATTTGTTAAAGGCCTTCAAAGTGCAACGGCAATGATATACAACTTCTGTGCTACGTTTCTTTAAAAGAAAAGAATATGGAAGTAACCACTCATCCTCCGCAGTAATTTGTTTACATACAGGGAGCATGGTTAATTAAAAGTGAGAATAAATTTTGTAATTTTCCATCAAAAACTTATGAACTGATATTTCAAAAATCATGGAAGAAAGTAAAAGTAAAATATTAGAGGTGTACAAAATAAATTTATGCCAAATTCTGCGCCTATTAAATATGAGCATATACTTTACGGATAATCAATAAAGCCTTTATGTAAAGTTTTGGTCACTTGACTTTGGTCACATGACATTTAAAGGCCGGAACGTAAGCAATCCTTTGACAGGTAAGTGCAGAACCTAACTTTCTGCACTTTAACGAAGAAATAAAAGCCATGCAGTCCATTAAAACCTGTGCCTGTTTTGCAAAAAGGTATGTTGTGCTAGCTCCAAAAAGCGGGTCCGCTACTGAGATTTGCCGTCCCCGCTTCAAATCCTCGCTATATAACAATATGGAAGTCAACTCGCTTTAAGGCACTTCTGTGGCGACGTTGTGCAAAATTCAACGACCCATAAGTCTTTATTGACATTCGCAAAAGGCCCTCAAAATACAACGGCAATGATACATAACTCTGTGTTACGATTTCTTTAAAAGAACAAAATACGGAAATAACCACAACTTACCCGCAATAATTGAGATTTGTTTACATACAGACAGCATGGTTTATAACGGGGACTGGACATCTCGGCACCTGTCAAACTCGGCACCTACAAAGTCTGCACTTTTTGGACAACTCGGCACCTAAAATTTTGGATAACTCGGCACCTCATTTTCAAATTCGGCACTTCTTGTTTTTTTTTTTTTTTAATTTTTACTTTTTTTTTTTTATAGTCTTAATGCTTCAACAACAGTTTATTTTTTATTAAAGTGACTCATTTTTATACTTTCTTTTTAGATTAATCCCTTATGACTTGAACAAAGTGAAAAGGAGCCTTTTGTGTCAGTGTACTCTGAAACCTTTTATGTATTTATTATTTTTCATTCCCTGGACTTTGCGCCCATAGAGCCTTTCATTTGACATCACCCACTGTATGTACTCAACTGTATAATTGCATTTTATGTGTCATGACACCAAAATGTAAAAATGTAAAAGTTACCTGTTTTCCTGGTGGAATTCCTGCTCTTTGTTTATGACCCGTTTCCTTTTTGATTTAATTTGTCGGGGTGATTTGATTTAAATTTCATATTTAATCTTCGAGAGAGATCAGAACAAGGTGACTGTCGAGTTAGGCGCCTCTTTGGGCAAATAAAATTAAAGCAACCACGCAATTCACCCAAGCATAGTTTCATAATTGCTATTAAAGCAATACAGTGCTCCGTGCTGCGCACTGTGGTACTAATTGCAACTTATGATACTCAGAAACATTAATCACAACAATTGCAATTAGGAAGTGCAGTCCAACCTGTGATCGCAAAATCACAGGGAACAAAACAATAATAAATGCATAAAAGGTTTCAGAGTACCCTGACATGAAAGGCTCTTTGCTCTCGTGATTGAAGTTAATTGTGGTGTCCAGAGTTCTCAGCAATAGTGAGTGATTTCAAAACCACAGGGAACAAAATAATAAATACATAAAAGGTTTCATAGAACACTGACACAAAAGGTTCCTTTTCATGGTGATTGCAATGAATTGTGGTGTCCAGAGTGCTCTGGAATTGTGAGCTGAAACACTTTGTTCAAACCATAAGGGATAAATCTAAAAAGAAAGTATAATAATGAGCCACTTTAATAAAACAAACTGTTGTTGAAGCATTAAGACTATAAAAATAACAAAGTAAAAATTAAAAAAAAAAACAAAAAGTGCCGAGTTTGAAAATGAGGTGCCGAGTTATCCAAAATTTTAGGTGCCGAGTTGTTCAAAAAGTGCCGACTTTGTAGGTGCCGAGTTGTCCAAAGACCTTTATAACGTGAAAGTGACAGTAAATTTTGTAATTATCCGTCAAAAGCTTTTGAAATGATATTTCCAAAAACATGGAAAAAAAACTAAAAGTTAAATATTGTGGGTGTACTCGTACAAAATAAATTTATATCCAAATTTGCATCTATCAACTATTTTAGTATATAATTTACACATAATCTATAACCCCTTTATTTAAATGTCTTGTCACATGACTTTAGTCACCTAATATTTAAAGGCCGGAGCATAAACAAACATTTATCAGGTGAGTCCAACTTTTCTACACTTTAACGAAGAAATTAAAGATATGCAGCTCATTAAAAATTATGCCTGGTTTGCAAGAAGAGTATTTAGTGCATGAACTTACAGCACATGTTTGAAGAATAGGGACTAGTATGCAGGATTCGTGCCTCAGAATGGCCCTTCTTAGCCGAATCATGCAAGACTTCGTCGCATTGACTGCGAAATATACAAAGTTGTTTAAGTCAGAGCTGACTCGGAGCTAATAAGCGAAATTACACTTTCTGCGTTCGGAACAAAATACGCAAAAATACAAACTAATCGGTCGAAGATCTCTTGCACCAAGGAGCAACCGTGTTTTTAACAACCCGTATATGCTATTTAAAAAAAAATAATCAAAAGGGTTAAGTTCCAATTTCTTTTATGTTCCGAGTGAGCTGTTTTTGCTATACTTCTTCTATATTTTTCTATCATTTCTTTCATTTTTTCCCCCTTGCCTCGCAGTCGAAATTCAAAATCTTGCACATTTTATTCGAAACACCCAAAGTTAGTCCTAGATGACTCTTCCTTCCCAGCAAGAGTCATAGTTCCTATAATATAACTTGTCATTGATCTCAATTTTTCGATCTCGGCGCACGACTGGGGCTAATGGCGTTATTTTAGAAAGAGTGCATCACATAAATAACCCAATTATAAATTATGGCGCACAATTTTTATGGTCAAATAACAATTTTGTAATGAGAAAAATAGATGTTTTCTTCAGATCAGAATAAAGAATCTCCCATTATCGCCCACAACAACAATGAATCTGCAGTTGTAAAACCACTCTTTACTTAGTCCTAGATGACTCTTGCTTCCCAGCAAGAGTCATAGTTCCTATAATATAACTTGTCATTGATCTCGATTTTTCAATCTCGTCGCACGACTGGGGCTAATGGCGTTATTTTAGAAAGGGTGCATCACATAAATAACCCAAATTATAAATTATGGCGCACAATTTTTATGGTCAAATAACAATTTTGTAATGAGAAAAATAGATGTTTTCTTCAGATCAGAATAAAGAATCTCCCATTATCGCCTACAACAACAATGAATCGGCAGTTGTAAAACCACTCTTTACTTAGTCCTAGATGACTCTTGCTTCCCAGCAAGAGTCATAGTTCCTATAATATAACTTGTCATTGATCTCAATTTTTCAATCTCGGCGCACGACTGGGGCTAATGGCGTTATTTTAGAAAGGGTGCATCACATAAATAACCCAAATTATAAATTATGGCGCACAATTTTTATGGTCAAATAACAATTTTGTAATGAGAAAAATAGATGTTTTCTTCAGATCAGAATAAAGAATCTCCCATTATCGCCCACAACAACAATGAATCTGCAGTTGTAAAACAACTCTTTACTCCACTTTGGTAGTCTGGACGAGGTCGAAAATAGTGCGCCAGGATACTTCTCAGTGTGCTTTTTAGGAAAAGGCATGCCACTCCCAACCTCGGTGTCCTGGAACATGCGCCGAAAGATCTAGAGCCGCGAAAATTGAGATCAATGGTGATTTCTATTACAGGAACTGTGACCCTTACTGAATTAGGAAGACAGAAAGGGTCCACTGGGACTACTCTTTACTCCTCTTTGGTAGTTTGGACGAGGTCGAAAATGGTGCGCCAGGATACTTCTCAGTGTGCTTTTTAAGAAAAGGCATGCCACTCCCAACCTCGGTGTCCTGGAACATGCGCCGAAAGATCTAGAGCCGCGAAAATTGAGATCAATGGTGATTTTTATTACAGGAACTGTGACCCTTTCTGACCTAGGAAGACAGAAAGGGTCCACTGGGACTAACCCAAAGTGTGATTTGGCTTATATCCTGCATGAACTTTCAATAAATGTTTTAATAAAAGGCACTGATACGCGCAACTCGTGCCTAAGAACATGATGTTGACCCATATTAGCGGGAAAATGGAAGGCTTCGTGGATCTGTTAGGTATACAAATTATATGAGGGCTAACTCGCAGCGACCGGGGGTTGGGCGATAATGTGTGTAGCAGAGAATGGAACACATAATAACTTCTCGTATATCCTGTTCCTTGTTGATATACTCCTGGAAGGAAGCAAAAATAGCAGATGTTGCCACAGTATTTTCCATATTATTGTAATGTGTCGAAACTGAGAAATGTTTCGCTGTCTTCTGTCGAGTTGCGGACTGGCTATTTACAAAGTGGATTAGGGAATCATCAGCCGAGGGTCGTAGGACAATGTACCGAGCGTGACGAATGTAGATTTGTACAAAAATGTCTTGTACTTGGTCTGATAATCCCAAGGTCCCGAGGTCGATTCCAGCTCGTGACGGTAAGCAGGGGATCGATGTTCCCTCCAATTGCCTTAGCTAAGCGAATGCAGTGGATTAGATCAACTGTCATGGAATTCAAAATGACCAACCACGGAGGCTTTCGGCCATCCCTTAAAAAAATGCCACTCTAAAGTAGTTTATTAATGGCTATTGCCAGTTTCAGATGAATACAGTGAATATTCACTTTATTACATGATTCGTACTAGCACCAAATCAATATTTATAACGCAAAGTATTTTTAAAATTATTAAAATAACTGATTTGATTCCACTGATTCTAAATTTGCAGCATAACATAAGGCGCTCAATCGCATTAATAATTAAGCAAAATGTTTATCGATGCGTGTCGCTTGTATCAAAATCCTTTTACACTGGAAACATTTAATCAAGATTTACTAATAAGAATCCAAGAGGACATAAACCACAGCAGAAGCATACACTTTGTGCCAAACCACCAATTGTGTTTTCTCACAGTCCAATTTTGCTTTGAGAACAAGTTCTTCAGTGGTTACATTTACAGATAGGACATCCATCCTAGTTATAACCAAATCATAACTGTGGCCTGATGCATGCTTTGGTACGTTTACATCTGCAGGTTTAAAAGTGCCTGAAAGATCCATGTTTGCTGTCAACCTGTACGTTAAAATCACCGCATCGCAATACCCTGGTCTTTAAACATCAACAGTGTACCGAAGACGCTAAGCACTTTTATAAGCCAGCTGTTAATTTTTCGGTTTTGCAAAAAAAAAAAAGAAGAGAAAAAAAAAAAAGAACACTGGTGACTTGAGATTTGATGTCAACTTTTGACATCATTAAAGTGTTGTGATTGTTCGCAGTTTGTGGTAGCATGATTTGCGCTATTGGTCATTTTTGGTTATTTTCTTAAATTAACTGTCACACTGTTAAGAACACTACAGGGTGGTAAGATATAATTTTTGAGTTAGAGCCGATGTTGATTCTGTCTTCAATTGCTGTGTTACACGACATGTTTGATGTTGCCCCAGTATAATCACCAAAAAATAAATTCTATTTGTAGTTCATTAAACCACAAGACAAGAGTTTACCATGAAGCCATTGTATGCTTTACAAAATATACTTGCACGATTTAACAAGAACTTTCCCACAGTTTTCTTCTGCGGAGGTATACTTTATTTTTTTTTTAATCTTAACATTATTCTCTTCGGCACTTTTTCAATATTTCAAGATCCGGTAGGCAGGAACTGGATAAATGACCTTCCTTGTGTCAAATAAGTAGGCAGTTGTTTTCTGTATTTAATTCAGGTACCCCGCCCCGTTGACAGTGGACACACGGATGGTGTTGTTTGTGTATGCTTCCACAGCAAGGTTCTGTTTATCCATTGTTACGTTGAAAATTTTCATAAATAGGAGTAATTCTGGTTTTCAAAAACTTCTAAATCCAAATTCGGATGCAACTGTTCACACGGTTTCGAAGTTTCACACTTGAAACCCAGGACCTCTTAATCTTACAAAATGCAATCGTCTTGTGTTCAGTAGACGGAATGTGATCAAGTATTCAAATGTTCATATCAAGTGATCAGAAACAAGTTCTTCAGCGGTTAAATTTACAGATAGGTCATCCATCCTAGTAATAACCAAATCAGGATTGTGACCTGATGCATGCTTTTGTACTTTGAAATCTGCAAAGCTAAACACTTTTATAAGCCAGTTGTTCATTTTTAATTTTTCGGTTTTGCAAAAAAAAAAAAAAAAAAAAAAAAAAAAAAATTGGTCATTTGAGGTTTGATGCCACGTTTTGACAGCACAAAAGTCCTAAAATGTTGAAAGGGCTTGCACTTCATGGAAGTTTGATTTGCGCAAACACGTACTTACCTCGGCTTCTCGGGACTAGTTTTGTGGGCCGAATGTTTACTGAGGAACTGGAGGGTGAGACGCTAGGAGAAACCACGGAGCAGTTTTGTGCCAAAAAGAATAAAAAAACCGCTGGTCATCTGACAGCAAAAAAGTCCTAAAATGTTGAGAAGGTTTGTACTAAGCTTCCACTAATGTAATAGGGCAGATAACCGACAACCATTTTTTACATTATCAATTGTAAGCGTCGGTAGCAAGGCTCAACATGTAAAATGATAAAGTTTCACTCTCTACAGGTCCAAATGACCCCAAACACTGGTCATTTTTTGGTTATTTTCTTAAATTAACTGTCACACTGTTAACAGTATTACAGGGTGGTAAGATTTAATTTTTGAGTTGGAACTGATGCCAAATCTGTCTTCACTTGCTGTGTTACACATGTTTGATGTTGTCCCAGGATAATCGCCAATTCTGTTTGTAGATCTGATAACCACAAGACATGGTTTTACCATGAAATCATGAATGCTTTAAAAAATATACTTGCGCGATTCTCAACAAGAACTTTATCAGTGTTCTTTTTAAATCTTACCATTATTCTTTTCGACACTTTTTCAATATTTCAAGGTCTGGTAAGCAGGAACTGGATTAATGACCTTTCTCGTGTCAAACAAGGAGGCAGTTTTTTTCTGTATTTACTTCAGGTATCCCCGCCCCGTTGACTGTAGACATCCGGATGGGGGATTGTTTGTGTATGTTTGCACAGTAAAGGTTTTGGTTATCAATTGTTACGTTGGCAGTACTGCTTTGCAAAACCGCAGTAGCTCGCGGGGCCGAAAATCACGCGCCTCTCTCCCTTTAGGCTTCCCTTTCAGAAGCTCATCGACATAAGCCATCTCAGGTTAGCAACTGAGAAAATATATTTAAAAAATGTTTACATGTTTTATTGTATAAATAACTGCACAAAGCAGAGTGATTCGCAAGCTTACACAATGTCAATGATGAAACATGACCGATAATATTAACGTTTGTAACAAAAATAAATAAATCTCTTCAATCACAACTTGAGTTTTTTCTTCTTTTTCTTTTGTTCTTTCTTATCCTCCTCCTCGGCTAGCCTCTTCTCAAGGGCCTGGCGACGTAACAACTCGCTGTCCTGCAACACAACACAACAACACAAGCTCAGGATCTCTGTCATCGGGGATTTCATGAATTCCCAATAAATTACCTGAAATTGCAAATGGTTGGAGTGAGTACACAAAAACCCTGATTTTATAGGGTTACTGTAACACACTTCAGATCAGAAAATAGTTGTCGTCATTTTTCAACAAAGCAGTACTTTAGAAACATTAGGTTTTTATGCAAAGCTAATACTTTTACATAGGAAATATAAAGATCACATTCTACACGAATTATGAGCACAAGGATAAGGTTTAGGATTGAAAACAGGGGTTTTGTGTGGTCATTTTTCAGTGATTTAAATCATACAAAGCGGTTTAAATAAAAACATTAAAAAATCATCATTTTTTCAAATCGACCAGGTAATAATCAAGAATAAAACTAGAGCGGCCAGTGCACACAAAACATAAGAGTGCAGGCTTATATTACACACTTTCAATCGATACCTACTTAGTTTCTTGTTTTTGTGAACAAAAACAAATGTCTCCCCGACTAAACCCATGCCCCCCCTCCCCAAACTGAAAAAAAATATTCATTTCTGCAAACATAACATTGTAAAAAAACTCAAAATAAACCAAACAGATGGTGGTCACTGAAACAGATATAAATGAGCATCTTTTTTCATCGGAATCTGGAAGGTGGTCGCTAAAACGGGTTTTACTGTAGGCCCCTCTTATCCAGATCTGAAGTTGGTCACTATAGCAGTTTTACTGTACGTTACATTTTTATCCGGGTCTGGAAGGTGGTCAAGACAGGCAGGTTTTACTGTACGTCTTTTTACCTGAATGTGGAACGGTTCTTACTTTACATCTTTTTATCCAGGTCTTGAAGGCGGTCGGGATTTTTTTGCTAACCATCAACCTCCACACGCCCCTCCCCCTTTTACCCAAAGCAACGGTAACGGTCTGTACCCTAAGTGTAGTTATAGCCATGATAGACTACCTTGTCTTCGCACATTCCCATCGGCCAAATAGCACTAGGAAGGCATTCTTCATAACTGCGCATCAGATGACGCATCTCGGTGGGAGAAGGGGGGGTGCATTTCGTTGGCAAAATGGTGAGCTGCTCCTCATAACACAAGATATCGGACGACCCAATTTAATAGCGAAAAATGCTTCAGCAAACAATGCTAATCGATACAACATGGCTCCTATATATAGCACATCTTAGCAACCTAATCAAGTATGCGGCGAAAAAAAAATCAATAGCTAGAGCTGCTTAGCGCTATAATACGACAATAGCATTCCATGACCTCGTAGATAACGACTCCATCATGCACCGCAACTGACACTGACCCCTGACTGAGTGGCGCGTTACTTAACAGCCATAGATGAGAAATGCACAAAAAGCTCAACTTCAGGCAATAACAAATAGCAATGGACCGACAATAATGCTGTTACTGTTTTGAAGCTTTCTAAAGAATGCAGGAACACTACAGAATCTTCCGGAAAATCTTCCGAAATCCCCAGCGCAGTTAACACCCATGCATAGATAACAAAGCAGCCAAAAATGGGGAGGCTGGGGTGGGGGGGGGGGGTGTTGACGTTATGCACCTTTCTTGATTTTCGATACGAGTTTAATAATGTTTAACAAAACCGTTTGATTTATCCGAGGAATAACTACACCAAATTTAAAGTCGATCCGACTTTCCGATGTCGAGATATTTTTTTAAAGAATAGATAACTTTTTAGCCGTCAAAAGTTGAAACAGTCGTCTGATTAAACCAAGGAATATCCATATAAAATTTTAAGTCGATATGACTTTCCGTTATCGAGATATTACGCATAAAAGATCTGGTTCAAAATAAATATATTTTACGCGATGACGTCATACGCCACTTTCGTTCGTTCTGCTTGCGAAAAATATTTAAAGTTTCTTTCGGACCTACCAAGCAATAATCCCACCAAGTTTCAGCTTTCTCCGGCGTCCAGCAGCTGAGAAATTTCGCACACAAGATTTTTACCCAATGACGTCAGACACCTGCCCTAATCACGTGACACGCCAAAAATTGATAGAACAGTCCGGCTGACCCAAGGAATATTCATATAAAATTTGAAGTCGATAGGACTTTCCGTTATCGAGATATTTTGCACACAAGACCTTGTTTATAATATATACATATTTTACGTGATGACGTCATACGCCGCACTCGTTCGTTCTACTCGCGAAAAAATTCTA